>VMDO01020921.1:0-12500 GCA_007922755.1 Pedetes capensis
TGAAGGCAAACATAGTTGAATTTGGTTGAAAGATGTATTGTTGTACTATCTATCATCTATTAAAATATTCATATTAGACAAATTTATATTTTTCTTTAGTGAGTTCGAATTATTTAAGAGAGCTTAAATACATTTCAATAACTTAGTAACCCATTTTGAAGAAATAAGTAACATATGTACTTGGAAAGATATAAAATGTTAAATATTGTGTATATCTTTATATTGTACATTGGAAACATACTCCAATACAGTATATCTTTAATTAAATTATTAAAGAATATAAAACATAGTTCTAAAATTTTAACCTAATATTGATTGTTGGGGATTTTTAAAATAATATTTCCCAGCTAGGGGCCCCCATAACAGCTTGAGGGGCTGACCCCTAGTTGACCCCAGGGCTCATCTCACTCGCTCAAAATGGCCCCTCCCATCGAGTGAGCAAAGATGGCCCCTGGCCAGCTTGACCAGCCTTAACCACCTTAATTTTGATTGGCTCCCCTCACCACCTTGCAGGCCGTAACTGTCTCTACTTGGCAGTTATGTCAGTTTGCCCACTGTACCGGCCAGCTGTGTGCCCTGATTGGCTGAACCCCACCATGTGACCCCTCCAGGACCCTATAAAAGCAGGGCTCCTGGACCCCATATCATCCTTTGATCCTTACCTTTCTGACCATCTCCTGAACCTCATCACCTAGACCAGTGCTCCCTACTCCAGCAAGACCATCTAGCAAGCCGGCGAGATCCAGCCCAGGGGCCCCGAAGAACCGAAGGCATCTAGCAAGCCACGAAGAGCCTCCCAACTCCTCCCATCCTTGGGAAGGAGGGGGGTAAAGAAGGCGAGCTTCCAGAGTCAAGACCATAGGACCTCAACCAAACATCAGCGGCTGTGGTGGTGCCATTAAGGCTAAGCTGTACCAGCACTTAGCCTGCAGCATTCCATGCTGCAGGTCTAGAGCCAGCACTTAAAGCGATAGAGCCTTGCTCTATAGGGGCTGCTTGTTCCTTGCTCTCCATCAGGGGAGCACCCCAATAAACCTTCCCTGTCCTTCTCCAACTATCTGAAGGTCTCCCGAGGTCCTTCTTTCCCGACATCGGCCACGTTGGTATGTCGAGGGTTTGGCCCTAACTTTAGCCAGGCTAGAGCTAAAACCCCAACATAATAGTGGCGCTCCAACGTGGGTATAAGGCCCACTCAACACCACGGTTGGACGCCAACAATGGATAAAATCATTTTTAAAACAAAGTTGTCTCCATATGCCCTTCACAGTGCTGCATAGCCTTTTTATTTAGCTTTTATGTCAATCTGTTCAACTTCAAGCTGTCACTATCACAGCTGCATATGTACTTTAGTGAATCTAGCAGAAAGCAGCATGAAAAAAGCAGCATAAATTTAAAGGACAGGGGCATTACAACTAAATGTTGAATTACATTTAAGCCATTTCCTATATGACAGTTATGTAGCACTTTTTCCTTTGCCAAAGAACTTTATGATTATTCTTAACAGTTAGTTCTTTTCCATGAGGTCTATAGCTGGAATGTTATTTGCTTTAAACTACTCTGAAAAAATGATATATAGAATAGATAAAAGAGCAATATAAGTTCAACTCATGAATGCAGGCACAGAAGCATGTTTAATGAAATTGAAGGAGAATATATTGACAGACAAATGGAAAGGGCTTTGGTTACAATATTCCACACAGAATGCCATAAATGGGGAGCAAAATATCCTTGGCCACCTAAAGGAATTTTAGATATAAGTAGATAAATTAGTCATTTATACATTTTTTCTTGCGCCTATGTAATAAGTTCTACACAAGTATCTCCATGGAAAAAATTGATGGCATGCATTGAGGATGCCACTGTGAATTCTGGGAAGGTATCTTCCCAGATGAACTTCAGGGTTCATCTCAACTGATGATTTTAAACTCCATCATTTTTAAGGTGTATCATTTTTCTCTGTTATGGCATATAACTATTAGTATTTTTCCATATGCCACTCTTCACATTCCAGGTACAGCTCTTAAATTCAGTAATATCTAATAATTGATCATGTCATGTTACCTCTGCCACATTAATATCTGTGTGAAGTGGTATCTCTTTGAAAAGATACTTCTTTTAATTCTATCATGTACTCCAATACCAATCCCTGTTTTATCTACATTGCCAAATTAAAAACAAATTTTCTCATTATTCAAAGGAGCTAACCCAAAGTAAGAATAAAGATATTGCTCTGGATTTCTTCCTCCAAGGTTCTAGCTTCTTCCAAGTCAGATTTATAGACTCTCAACCTCAGCCATGAGGAAGACTGGAGCATGTTATCTTTAACCAGAAACTACCCAAACAATATTCACTGCCCATTCAAATGCCAAAATTGCATCTGTGTAGTTTTCACCGTTCCCATATCTTCAGCCACAACTGCAATGAAAGCGCAGTAGCAAAATAGTGTTTAAAAACTTTAATTGCAAAATAATTGTAGATACCCAGAAATCTACAAAAAAAAATGTTTGGAGATCTCCCTTCATTCTTTATTCAACCTCCTCTAACATAATACTTCATGTCAAAATCTGTATTGACCTTAACAGAACAGCTAAACTTGCATTGTTGTTGTTGTTATTGTTGCCAACAAGTCGGTATCCGACTCATAGCAACTTTAAGTACAACAGGAGAAACAATATAGTCAGTGCTTCTCTTCTGTTCACAGGATTTTCAATGGCGGATTGATTTGGGGGAATGGGTTGCCGGGTCCATCTCCCAAGCCTACAGCTGTTCCCAGCCATCTCCCTTCCAAGTATAACCAGGCTGAACCCTGCTTAGCTTCTGAGGTCTGATGGGATCAGATGCCACAGGGTATGGCTGCAGGCCGAACTGGCATTGGTACGACCTAAAGAACTTATCTACATTTCACCAGCTATACGTGTACTCTTTTGTGTGTATGTGTGTCTGTGTCTGTAGCTACATGCAATTCTATTATATGTACAGCTTCAAGTAACTAACTTCATCAAGATATTTAACTGCTTCATCACAAGTTTCCTTGTAATTTTAAGTAGGTAGAAGTAGGTACCATATATAAATTACTGTATTGAGCTTTTTAAGAGAATTATTCAATCTATATGATCACCATATTAGTTTCCATTTTTATCATTGGGAATCAAGTCTCAGAAGGGTTACTAATCCAAAATCATGAAACTAGTAATAAAAAACTAAAAAAAAAAAAAGTCAGGGCTCAACTCAAAATCTTTATTTACTCCCAAAGCATGTACAAAGTATTTTCGAGTTCACATCCAACCAGGAGCTGCTTCCATTTTACGGAGAGCACTTGCCAGGTTGGGTAAGGAATCAAGAACTATATGAAGAAGAATTTTGTTCCACTTGACTCCTGACATCCAAAACTCAATCCTGTCTATGCTTTACAGTCATATCTCCTCATTGGAATCACCTGAAGATTTAGAAAGGGGAGGAGAGGAAGAGAGAGAGAGAGAGAGAGAGAGAGAGAGAGAGAGAGAGAGAGAGAGAGGAGAATATGGAGGGAGAAATGAAGGAGGAAAAGGACAGGGAAAAGCAAGGAGGGAAGTGACAAAGGAAGCAAAGGAGGAAGGGGGAGGGTATTAAAAAAAGAAAAAGAGAAACCTTATAGGTGTTCAATACAGACATCTTTATATTCTAGCTTAATTTTTCTGAAGTGAAGCCCCAACATCCATAAGTTTCTTAAACTCCACAACAATTCTAATATACATATCAGATTAGAAATCACTGAATTAATAACACCTTGTTTTTTGATGCATTCTGATTATCTTTGATCCATTTTCCTTAAGATAGAATCAGAGGTGATGATTCCATTAGATTCTTTATGTATATAAACACACATGCACATATGCACATATACATGTATATATGAATGCACAGATGTTATATACCCATGTTATGGATAAACATTCAGAAATAGTTTCTAAGTAGAATGAGACTGAAATGCAGTCATGTTTATATATCTAAGAAAGTCTGCAGAATAGATATTGACATATAGTTACATAAACTGGATAACTTGAATGTACACTGTGCCACATTTGCTATAAATGCATCCTCTTATTTGTCAAATATCCTGCTTATTTCATTTTTTAACAGTTTGCTCTTAAGGATCTGATAAATATCTAAGTCACTTCCATTTTCTCATTTGATTTGTAATATCCTCATAGTTTCTACCAAATTATAAGTTAATTTACTCTTTTTAAAAATTCCCTCCTCCATTTGGCCTCTGGTTATTTTCTGAAATATTTTGAGATTTCTTGGAAGAGTTTCAAGTAAATGTACTAATATTCTAGGCACAGTCTCTTTCAAGCATATTTTTTCTCACTTCTGCAAAACTTTATGTTCCTTCCACCCACTTCATAATGAACTTATTAATCAAGTTTTAGTCCATTGATTCTTTCATTTTAATTTATATGAAAATAATTTACATGAAAATACTATTTCCAAAGTTTTAATAAATGATAATATAAAACATCTTACATCGAAGAAACTTTAACAGGGTGCATATATCCACAAAATGGCAGAGTATAAGCTGTAAACTCCTTCCCCTCACAGAAACATTGAAATAAAAGCAGAAACTGTCAGAACTAAGTTTCTCAGAACTGTATAAAAGGTCAAGTTTGTGGCAAAAACAAACAAACAAACAAACAAAAAAACACACCAATGAATCAAGGAAAAGGCAATTGAAAAATGCTCCTGGCATGTGAGAACATCTGTTTTAAATACTACCTGAATAAAAGCTATCAAATAAGAGACTTCAATGACCATACATGATAATGAATATATTTTTGAAAAAGTTTGGAAAGAATAACTAAACAAATATTTTACTATAGTTTTTAACAACCAAATTCTGTGGAAAGTTAGAATTTGATGGTTAAATTTATGACATTATAATTTTCAAATACTCTGTTTCAAGAACAATAACAAAAATAATAATAAGGCCTATAAGGATACAGGAAATTCTAGGTCATTTATAGTAAAAGTGTGTTAAGAAACTGTCTATAAGGAAACACAGACATTAGACAAACTGGTCAAATAACTTAAAACAATTGTGTTAAATATGCTCAAAGCGCTAAAGGGAACTTTAAACAAAAAACTAAAGAAAACAGGAAAATGCAAGAATGAAATTAGAATATTTATAAACATATTTACTATAAAATAAGTTAGGTTATGGTTGAAACGTATAACAAATTGAAAGAAAATTCATTAGTGGGATCCACCAGAGTTTAAAAGAGGCAGAAAAAAGAATCAGAAAACTTGAAAATAAAACAATTAAAATTATCCACTCTGAAAAGCAAAAGAAAGAAAAATGAATAAAAGTGACCTTAGTGAATGGGACCTGTGGTACACTGAGTAGATCACATCAAACATTATGGAAATCATAGAATAAGAAGAGAGAAAGGAATAGAAATATTACTTGAAAGATCAGAAGGAAAACTTTCCAAATTTGATAAAATCCATGAACCTATGTAGCCAATAATTAAAACTATCTCTATGTCAATAAAAATTAGAGATAAATATCAAGACACAGAATAACCAAAATCTTGGAATCTAAAGATAGAGAATCTTGAAAGCTGCAAGAAAGATGCAACTAATCGCTGATAGGAAAACTTCAAGAAAATTAACACTCAATTATTCATCAGAAATCATGAATACTAGAAGGTAATGGGGTAGCATTTATTTTAAGCATGATTGAGATATCAAAAGTGGAACATATTTAATTTTTACAACTTGATGAATTTGTAGATAATTATATGTGCATGAAACTAGATCTACAATTTATGCTATACTATATCTATCATGCCTGCAGCCATAGTCCTGTGGCATCCGATCCTGTCAGATCTCAGGAGCTAAGTAGGGTCGGGCCTGGTTAGTACCTGGATGGGAGACCGCCTGTAAACACCAGAAGCCACAGGCTTGGGAGAAGGATCTGGCAACCCCCTCCCAAAACTCAATCTGCCATTGAAAACCCTATGAACAGCAGAGAAGCACTGGCAATAGTGTTTCCCCTGTTGTACAGAGGGTCGCTATGAGTTGGATACCGACTCGACGGCACCTAACAACAACAACAACATATCTATCATCTCCAAAAGTTTTCTCTTACCTTCCTTATTTATTATGTTGGCTTTCCTGTTAATTCCCCAACTAATTACCAGCAAAATAAAATCCAACAAAACATTTAAAGGAATATACATGATGACCAAGTGGGGTTTATCCTAAGAATGAAAGAGTTGTTCACCTAAAAGTACGTTCTTGTAGTGAAAGAGTTGTTCAACATGAAAAATGACTTCATGTAATACATCACCTTGTAGAATGACTGGGAAAATCACATACTTGTCTCCACCAGCATATAAAAGTTATCTTCCCTAATCCAACATCCTTTCCAAAAACTTTCAGAAAACTAGCAATGGAAGGGAACTATGTCAACATGATAAGGAACATTTATGAAACATCTACAACTAACATCATAATGGTAAAAGTCTGAAATCTATTTCCCTAAGATCACAAAAAATTTAAGGATGCTTGCTGCAATTCAACATTGTATTATAAATCTTAGAGCAATTGGTCAAGAAAAAGGTATTAAATATACTCAGAAAAGAAAATAAGAGGTAAAACTATTTCCATTCATAGATGATATGAGTCTATATAGAGAAAAATCTCAATCCATAAGAAAGAAATTAACATGAAACCATCAAACTTTCATGGGGCAAGAAAAGCACACAGAGGTGATAGTTTTGCACATCAATAATAATCAGAAAAAGATTTTCAAAAGTGTTATAGACTGAATGTTTGTATCCTTCTATATTTTCAGATACTAACTCCCAATGTGATGGTATTAAGAGTTGGGACTGTAAGCAGATAATTACTTCATGAAGGTGAATCCATCATGAGTGAACTAGTGTCTTTAAAAGATAAATTTGACGTCCTTCTCTGTTCTTTGCCACATAAGGATATGAGGAAAGAGCTGTCTACAAACCACCAGGAGCACTCACACTAGAAACAAATCTATTAGCACTCCGATTGTAGCCTTCTCAGGTTCTAGGATTTGAGAAATAAATGTTTCTTGTTTAAGCCACCAAATCAAGGTAATTTGTTTTAGTGGTCTCCGCTAAATTAGATTTAAAACAATTCCACTTAGAATATCCTCTAAAGAATAAAATAGCTGGGAATAAATTTAAGCAAGGAGGATAAATTTAAGCAAGGAGGTTAAAGACTAAAAATTACAAATATTATACTGGAAAAATTAAAAAGATTAATAAATGGAGTAACATCTATTATTCATGGATAGGTGGCCTTAACGTTATCAAGACACCAATATTACATAATACAACCTATAGATTCAGCAACCTACCTATAAAAATCTCAATGGCTCCTTTTTTCAAAAATGGAAAAGATATTTTCCAAATTTGCATTGAATCCCAAAGGACCTAAGATAGTCAAAAAATATCTTGAAAAAGAATTATAAGATTGACATACTTGTGCTTACCAATTTCACATTTTCTACAAAGCCACAGCAATAAAACAGTGTAGAATTGGCAGAAAGATAGATGTATCTAGGTCAAAGGATTTCCGTTGATTCCATAAATAAATCAATTCATCTAAAGCCAATTGGTTTTGATAAGAATGTCAAAATGACTTAATGAGGAAAAGAAGAGTCTCCCAAACAAATGATGAATTGATGACTATTTCTGAGTGACTAAGAATTATTTTGGACTCCCTATCTTACACTGTATAAAAAATTAACTCAAAATTGATTATCAACCCAAGTTCAAGAACTAAAACTCCTAAATTATTATAAAATATACATAGGAGAAATATTCGTGAAGTTGGGTTTGGCAATTGCTTCTTATACATGACACTACAAACATAAGCAAGAAAAGAAATAATGAATAAATAAGACCATGAAAATTTGGAACTTTTTCCACTAAACATCACTGTTGAGAAAGTGGAAAAGCAACATGTAAAATGAAAGAAAATATTTGGAAATCAGATATTTAACAAGGATTAAGTATGAAAAAGTAGAAATAACTTCAGTTCAATCACAAAAAGACTAATAACCTAATTTGGAAACAGACAAAGGAGTAAATAGATATTTCTCCAAAGAAGATATACGCAAATGACAAAAGAGCAGAAAAAAGATTAAGTTACTATCCACTAGGCAATGCCCCTCAAAATTATAGTGAAATACCACTTAGACTTAACAGACAGAGAATAATGAAAGATAATAGCAGAAAAAATAACAAATGTCAGCAAAGATGTACTGAAATTAGAACCCTGTAACTGCTAATGAGGGTATAAAATGTTGCAGGCACTATGGATAACCTGCAGAAGGTAAAGATACTATGGGAGTTATTTCCAAAGCAATGTCCTTGAACTAAGGAAACATAGGGGCTTTATTTGGGGAGCCTATATATATTCATATAGGAAAATACTAGGAACATTCCTGAGTATATTCAGTTTAAAGTCATTGTTCCAGAAGGAAATGGCAGACACATTTTTTGGGAACAGCTACCTGAAGGTCACAGAGCACATGTTTCAAAGTTAAAAATGGTAGACAGAAACAATTTTGAGCATGTTTAGCTTATTTCATAATGATGACAAACAGGAATGTTTGTCTTGCTATATTCAGCTTTCATCATAAATTTTAGCTAAGAAAAAAACTGGACAATTTGAAGATGCATTAATATAGGGGTTTCTCCCTAAAGGCACCTGCCTCACATAATGGCTAACAAATTCTCCATTGACACAGTTCATTCTTCATTCTTGACATGTTCAGGCATGGATGTCATTCACCTGAATCTACTTCTGGCTGGATGAGGTGCTGTACCTTTCTAGTTGTAAGAGTGAAACTTTCTTCATGTTAAAGCAAGGTAAGTCTTAGGACTACAAGGAAGAGTATAAACACATAGCTTGAACTCATTTCATAATTGTTTTACTATAACATTTTAAGGCACATATAATAGGACATAAACCAAGAATAAAATAAGTAAGGTTGACATTCCCAGTTTGAGTAGCCCACAAAGTAGTGACTTACTGTCCTAGGGAATTTAGACCAAAACAAATAAGCAAATAAGACAAAAATAAGAATAAGACAAAAGTGATATTTATTGTTGTATCTTACAAGATAACATTGCATTGAACATGATTTTAAGCTTCTAGTTAAAACAAGAAAGAGCATAAGGATTCAGAAGATTAAAGCCACAAACAAAAAGACCAACTCGAAGAGGACAAAACGAGTTGTTTATTCCATATCTACTTATTGTTTGACTTTCTTTAGCTTTACAATGAGCCTTGTTCCATGTTCATAGGGATAGGCATTCATAGGCTCACTTGAGCTTTTTGGGCTCTTGTGCACTCTTATTCTGTTATGATGAATCCAAGGAGTCATTTCTTACAATTTTAGAGAAATGCTAGCAGTTAGTAAAATTAAACAAGGTCTTATGCAAATTATATTAGGATGGTCCTGAGGAAACCCTTACATTCAGATTTCTAAATTAGTCTATTCCCTTCATTCATAAGGATAAAGTCTTACCCCTATGGAGGATAAAGTTTTAATTTTACATACCTATTAAGTGTTGACATCATCTACCATAGACTGATTATGTTTTATTGGCAGTTCAATTTCCAAATTAGGGTGAACTTTAAGCTCGTTCTCTCTGGAGGGGGCTTTCCCTGTAGCATTGTAAATGTAGGGAAGAATTGGGAGGAAATTGGTAAAAACTCCCAAATTGGGAAAATGGCATTTGAATATCTGGTTTGTAAATTAGAAATCTAGGGAAAATGAAAGTAACTTGTTTGCATGTTTGTACAAAACCCTTCCTGATTGGACAATTGGGCTGAAAGCTGATTGGCTCAGGCCATTCCGTGGGTGAACTATATAAAGAGCTGCACTGCGGCAGCTCGACCTTTTTGGCACGGCCTTTCTGGCATCCCTTTCTGTGCCTTCTTGCCTGTTCCTGCCCGGACCACAGATGAGGACGCACCTCTCCCGCTGCTCTCCCCCGGATCTTCGGTGAGGAAATAATGCTCTCCTGTCGCAATCCTCAACAAGGAAAAGAACCTGCTCTCTGTCTGATCACCGAGGAAGCGGCAACTGTCTCCTCCTGACCACCGAGACGACCAACACAGGTGTTTGCCCCTGGAAGGCAAAAGTGCCTGAGGCTTTTCCTTTCTCCCATCTCCTCCGGGGTCCCGAGGGCCGAGGGAGTCTGCGCCCCTCACCTGAGGATCCCAAGTGAATTGTGTTTAGTATCTGTGTGCACGGTGGCGCAGCCCGTCCTAACCTCCAGGCCGGACCAGGAGGCGCGAGCCCCCCATAGATTTGGTGCCCGAACGTGGGGCCCAACATAGTTGGTGCCTGAACAGGGACCCAACAGTAAAGGGACTATGATTGGGTTTCCTTTTTGGGGAATCTCTGATATGGGCCAGAGCAACAAGTAGCTATTTTAAGAAATTTTCATGAGGTTTCTGGTATATTTTGGCTAGGTCACTTTAAGTGTATAATTGGCCCTTTCGGTTTTGGCAGAGGACTGAGGTCTTCCTGCTGCATGTAACCTCCATTGTTTTCTAAGCATCTGGAAAAATCCACTCATTGCCTTTGAATTAAAAGAGAGTCTACCATCACTTTGGGTAGATGAGAGTAACTCAAATCTAGGGATCATTTCATTTAAGAGTCATTTCATAACTTCTTTTTATTTATTTATTTACTTTTGTTTTCGTTTGTTTTGTTTTCCTGTTCTGCATGTGTAAACTTCTATTCACCCAGTAAAAGCATCCACAAAAAATAAGAGACTTAAATGCTGCTTGGGCAATGGCATAACTCTCTAGTTACATCAGTCACCTTATGTCCACTTATGCACAAATATGTCCAGTCAGTCCAGTTCTTCAGTTCTCTCCAGGCACAAGGTTCTGCCTTGCACTGCCTTTTCTAATGGATGTACAGGTGACCTTAATGAATTTTTCTGATTAGATATGCATAATTCTCTTAGATTGGCTAAGGTTTCCTTTAAATTTGAGGTCTTTCTTCTCTACGAAACTGATTACATAGATTTTTATTTCCATAATGAGTTGAACTGTGGGCAAATTTAATAATCACTCAGGCCATCTTTTCTGACAATCAGAGATTCCCTTGCTTATCTGTCCTCTCTACCCTGACTCAAGACACATTTCAAATCCTGACCTTTTCTCTTCCTCTATGTCTTCCTCTGCATTTGAGGACAAAATTCATAGAAAGACAAGAAGGAGATAAAAGGCAGCTCTGGAAAAGCTCTCCAGATAATGCTGTACATTTAGCCTTAACATAGGCTGCCTCATTTCTTTTTATTATTTCTGATTCCCCGCTCTGGTGTTCCTGCTCTATGTAGCTGCTACTTCCTTGTGATATTTTTCTCCCTGAAGCAGTCTAAGTATCTCCTTTCTATATTTAATGTCTTTATGGTAGCATTAAGAATCTCTCTCTATCCACATTACATCATGAATATGGATCACTGAGAAGGAATTTCCGGAAACTGTGTATAGAGTTAATGTCCTCTCTTTTTGTCAGTGCCTCAGTATTTCAGGGCCATTATCTCAGCTTTTCTATCAACAGAGAAGCTTTTTGCCTCGCTTATCTCAGGAGAGAGACTACTGACTAACCAGTTTGACATTGACCATCAACTACAGGTTTGATCCCATCAAAAAAAAACATAGTTTATAGCATTTGACTGGTATTTGGTTCACTCTTAATCTTTGTTTTGCTTGCATATAACTGATCTATTATTCTGAGAAGCAACCTCTAATACATGTGAGCAGTAGAATGGTTGTTTTAAATGCCTGGGAAGGTTTTAGAATCAGATGGGTCATTTAGTAACTGATCTTGCTATTATAACATTCCATTGCTTATCAACCAATTATGGTCTGTACACAGAATATTAGGGACCTGATGTGGGGTTCAGACTATCAGTGGCTGCCCCACAGTTTCAGTAGTTTCTTATGGGACACACAGAACTATACAAAAAAGAAGCTCAAGGATCTGTGTTGTAGTTGTGTACTGTGATGCACACTTGTAATCCCAGTGACTCTGGAGGCTTAGGTAGGTTTGTGAGTTTGAGGCCACAGTCAGCCTGCACAACTTCAAAGTCCTTGTCTCAAAATAAAAAAATGAATAGGGGAGCTTGGAGCACAACCGAGTGGGGAAGCCCCTGAGTTCAACCCCTATAAGTACCACACACACACACACGAAAAGAACCCGTTTTGTTTCTCACTCTCCTGTCACCTCTTATTTGTATTTCCTCTTGTACAGTGTCCTTTTTAATATTTAACATGGGCTATGTGGATCTAATTGTGAGTAAAACTCAGTATTTCTACTGTTATATCTAAGGTAGCCCAGTGTTCCTCAGAAGAAATTAGGATTATGCTAAAGAGAGCCAAAAGAGGAGTCACGTTATTCTCATCTTCTTTAAGAGAGAAATGAATGGAGTCATGTTAGTCCACTATCT
>VMDO01020921.1:17500-36456 GCA_007922755.1 Pedetes capensis
ACCTCACAAGCCTTCAGTAAAAAACAGGAATGTTTATTAAGCTATTCCTTTGCAGGAGAGCTTGAAGACTATACAGAACTCTAGCCCGGCCAGCACGGGTTGGTACTGCTATGATGAACTAAGAGCTCTATCAAAGTGCCAAACAGTTCTTATGTCTTCAGTGGCAGCACAGATGTCCTGATCATGTTGCCTCATGCTGGTGGTTTTCTGATCTCACCTCTTCCCTGGGGCGGGGGGATTGAGAGCTCTTCTTGACTTGCTTGAAGAGTTCTTTTTTGACTCTTGGAGTTTTGACTCTTGGCAGCTTGATTGAAGGTCTTCACAAAGTCAGGAGTAGGGTGCAATGATCAGGATCCAGGTGGTCAGGAAGGAAGAGATGAAAGGTCAGCACATGGTATAGTTGGTGGTCTGTTTATATACACTCTGGGTGGGGGAGTGGAATAGGGTATAACCAATTGGAGAGTGGCTGTTACCTGGAGGAGCAGCTCTCTATGAGGGGGTTTAGAAAAGTGAACCTACAATTGGTGGGTTAAGTGTGGGCTGGACCAATGATTAAGCTTCCCTTAGTAACCAATAGGGTGGCTCTGAGAAGCCAGTCAGGTTGAAGGAGCCCATGCCAGAGCTGGGCTGTTTGGGGGCCATCTTGGTTCACTACGTGGGAGGGATAGGAGTAAAGTAGGTAAAGGGTGAACTGGGACTTGGGTAGCCCTATTGGCTCTTAGGGAGTCAAATAGGTCCCAGTCCAGGTTCCTGGGTTAAGGGTCACCAGAGGTGGAAGGAGCAGGGCAGGAACTAGGCAGGATCTGGGGAGGACTCAGACCTCATCCTAGAACGAGCAAGCCTTGGCCCAGGCACCCTGTAGGTCCACCTTGGGGGTGTCCAGATAATTCCCTACAACAAGTAATATAAAGTGAATGATTAAACACTATAAAGACTTCATGTCAGGATGGCCTCCTGCCTAGCCTTTTAGTATGAAGAAGTGAAAGCTTCTAAAAAAGATTATGAGGACAATGTATGAGAATGAAGTTAAGATTTACCAACAGTATTTGAAAGAAATAGACTAAAGTCAAATAAATTGACTAAATGGATAGGTAAGACATACAATGATGAAAGAGATAGTAGTGCATGTTTTTGTCTTCCCTCTTGCTAGCAACTCTTCTAAAAGCAGACCTACAAAGTTCTGGACTGGAGATCATATAGAATTCATTTCTATATCCTCTAACAAACCTTATCGGCCTGTCATGTGTGAGTAACTTATAAAATAGTTATTGATGGGAAAAATATTTGAATCTCTAAAGATAGTATTTCAGACACTGACAGTCAAAATATACTTGCTTCAGCTCCTTTGAAACTTGTAAGCAACCATGTGAGAAGTTATCCTACCTTAAGTGGATCTTTAATTGAACTATTCTAAATTAAGCCTGCCACAGTAATCCCTGAAATGTTATTTTAATCACATGTAAAATTTAAGGTACAGACTAAGCCAAGTTCCAAGAGAGATTAGTAGACTATTTTAAGTAGGTGATAGAAGAATTCCTTTCTCTGGCATAAATGTTGAAAATTAACATTAGGGTTTTTTTTTTTCTTTGAGGGTTAAAATCAAATTATTTGATTAACCACTATTTTTGTGAACACAATGGAAAACTGAAAGGTCTAATTGATATGTCTAAAATTCTTTTATCTTCCATTTTCAGAGCTTCCTTTTTATATTGGACTTAATGGAGCAAATCTGTCTTAAGACAGTAACTCAGAAAGATATTACTGATGAACCATGTCTAATAAGGGCATAGCTAAAGGTAGTCTTCTCATCATAGTAGGAAGAATATAGAAATCCTATAAAAGCTTGCCTTTAAAAATATGTATTTTGTATCATTTGACCCCAAATATTTAAAAATACATGACTAATTAAATGTTTTAAAACAGACATAAGTTGTCAACTCTTGTCAATACAGGTTTCAATGAAACCAACCAAGATAAGCAGTTGAATCCAACGATTACAAAATTACATGATTATATTAAAAAGGGCTGATTACTTAAATACAAAGCAGATATGTTTTGTGGCTTCTCTGTTATTTTTCATATTTATTCTTTTTTTCTTTTGAATTTTTAGTTAAGGAAATTCTGTGAAAAAATGATGACTAATTTTTATCAGAATCACAATGCCAAAGCAATAAGTATATATAGTGTTTTAAAGTGGATAAACATTTGGTAGAATTTTTAAGCAGTATGTTCAAAACACAGATTAAATGTGATTCCTTTCAACCTTTCCTAAGTAATTCACAATATTATTTTTTTTGCAAATCATGTTGTTTGGTGCCATCGAGTCGGTATCCGACTCATAGTGACCCTCATAGGGTTTCCAATGGCTGACTGTTTCAGGATTGCCCTGGGAGTGGATTGCCAGGCCCTTCTCCCAGTTTTGCAGTGCTGGGAATAGAACTTGGGACCTCAGAGACTGCAGCGCAGCGCTCTACCAACTGAGCCAAATCCCAGCCCACAAGTCTCAAGTTGTTGTTAGGTGCCGTAGAGTCGGTATCCGACTCATAGCGACCCTCATAGGGTTTTCAATGGCAGACAGTTTTGGGATTGCCTTGGGAGTGGATTGCCAGGCCCTTCTCCCAGTTTTGCAGTGCTGGGAATAGAACTTGGGACCTCAGAGACTGCAGCGCAGCGCTCTACCAATTTAGCTAAATCCCAGCCTTGCAAATCATGTAGCAGTGGTTAAAGGACATTCATTAAATTTTGGCTACTTAGTATCTAAATTCAGTGATCAATATGAATATGGTGTCAACATAATACCTTCTTTTTTTGTTGCTGAATTTTGTCAACAATAAAAGGTTTAGTTAAAGAATACCATTAAAGTTTGATTCTACTAATTGGGAGAAATTTCTGCTTCAAGTGCCAATCTGTCATGATATCCATACTCAAATCCTTGGAACCTGTGAATATGATACCTTAACATTCAAAAGAGTGAGACCTTAAAATCTGGCAATTATTTTGAAGTATTTAGGCAAATATAATTTATCTTATCTGATAAATTCCAAGACTCTCATCTCTTCACAAGATGACACATTGTTATTTACATAGTATTGGTTGCATAAGATTTGCATATTATGGAGGCTACTATTTGTGAATAACAAGGAATGGCACAACAATGCATACTTATTTAAATACATCATATGAAAAAAATTACATTTGATTTATCATAAACTCTCTGACTTCTCTGTTCAGGAAATAACATCCTAAATTTGTGGTCAAGTTTCAAGTATAGAAATTATAATAGATAGCTTCATGGTACTATAATAATATAACTGAGATATCTGACTTATAAAGAGAAAAGCTTTCATTGACTCATAGTTCTGGAGTTCTAGTCCGAGATCAGATGACCCCATTGCTTTGGCCTGATGGGGTTGCTGGATGCTAATGGTAGAGTGTGTGTGGCAGATCATTTGGTGTCACCTCATGGACAGGAAGCAAAAGAGGAAGAAGGGGTCAGGGTTCCACAATCCCCTTTGAGAGCATGTCCCCAGTGATCTAAGGACATTCCTATCTGCCAATAGAAACACTCTGGGTAACAGATCTTTCACACATGAACTTTTGCTGGACAGTCAACATCTAAACCATTCTAGAAAGCAACATGGTTAATACTATTGATAAGAACAAATTAGTACCTCCTAAAGAAAAGGGCTAGAATTTGAAAAATGAATAAATATGACAAAAAGTAAAAAGAAGGCTTTTAGGACAGTTGAAGGTATGTGGGGCATGAAAAGAGACTTGAGATAGTTCATACATTGAGGCTTATGAAATATTTATTCACAGAAAGTTCAACTGATCTAAGAAGTTTTTTGATCATTGTTTCTAATATATAAATATAGGCTCTTTTCCATATTTTTAGTAAAGTTATTCAAATTATTTTTAATTATACTTGGGTATAGGAATACCTATCCTGAATTTAGCCAGTGCTAAGGTAAAATATGCCTGCAGCTCTACCACTGTGGCATCTGATCCTGTCAGATCTCAGAAGCTAAGCAGGGGTGGGCCTGGTTAGTACTTGGATGGGAGACCACCTAGGAATACCAGGTGCTGTAGGCATTCTAGAAGGACCTGACAGACAAACCCTAAAAAACAATCTGCCATTGAAAACTCTATGAATAACAGGGAAGCACTGACAATAGTACTAGGCATGGCACAGTGTCAGGTAGTGTTTCCTCTGTTCTACATAGGATCCCTATGAGTTGGTCCCTACTTGACAGCACATAACAACAAGGTAAATCATAAAATGACTTTAGTTTGAGCCTAACTTCATATCAATGCAGAAAAGAATATATGGCCTTTGTCTCTCTAGTTCTGAGTCTAAAACTAACTAACTAAATAAATAAATTTTAAAGAGTTCTTATTTAAATGGATAATGTCTGATTGCGCACTATATAATACATGGAGCAAATTGTTTTATTTTGCTATTTCCACTCTCTAAGAATGAATTTTTTAATGCTTATATACTAATTCAATTTGAAACAGATTAGAGAAAATAAAGAGGGAATGTAAAAAACAATTAGTAAACGTCATCTTTACAAATCAAAACTAAGAGTTAGTAAATCAAACCACCTCCATGTCTCTTTTAAAAAGATAAAACAATTTGCTTGTGGAAATTTGAGGTTTTTCAAAACTGTCTTCTGGGGATTGATTCTTAGACAAAATGAATCAGAGAGACTGCACGTCCCAGGCAAACCTGGACATTGTGGTGACGTCCTGTCTCAATAAATAAATAAATAAGAGAGGTCAAAAGAGGTCAAGGAAAATATGTATTGAATATACATATTTAATAAGAAACACAAAGCAACAAAAGACAAAAAAAGAAATTGTATAAAAAATTTATATGTAAATATATAAACTGATCACTGTGATTTAAAGTGCCTCTGTAGAAAAGCAAACAATCAAACAATAAAAAGAGGGTAAAATGAAATAAAAAATTTAAAATACATACATTTTGAATGTAAATGAAGGCATGTTCCTGAGATATGTGTTGTTGCTGGGTGCTGTTGAGTCCAGTCTGACTCATGGTGATCCTGTGTTCAGCAGATCAAAACACTTTCCAATTCTGTACCAGATACAGGATCTTATTTATGTTCAAGCCCATTGTTGCAGACACTGTGTCAATCCATTTGGTGGAGGGTTTTCCTTTTTTCATTGACCTATCACTCTCCCAAACATGATGTCCTTCTCCAGGGATTGATCTCTCCTGACTACGTGTACTGAGATATATTGGCTGTAAATTTCCTTTCTTGTAATGCTTTTATCTGAATGATTTTCTAATTTCTGAAAGATATTGTAAAGAATTGATATTAATTGTTCTTTAAGTACTTGATATAATTCACCATTGGATACATATGAACCTATTCATTTTTGGAAGGTTGTTAGTTATTTAATCAGTTTCTATGAGAAACATGGGTTTATTCAGATTATTCATTTCTTTTTGTAAGTTTATTTTATCTTTTGAAGAGTGATGCATTTCTATCTAACATGTCAAATTTATGAGCAAAGAATTGTTCATAGTATTCTTTATATCCTTTGATTTCTGATATTGGTAATTTGCGTTTTCTTTCATTTTCTCTTTGATAATCAGGTGAAAGATTTATCAATTTTACTGTGTTTTTCAAAAGAATAAGATTTGGATGTACTGATATTTTCTCCTTGTTTTTTCACTAGCTGATACCTTCACAAATTTTATAACTCATTTTTTTTTCTGCTTGATTTAGCCTTGAATTTTCTTCATTCATTAGTTTCCTAAGATGCAGTACAGCTTATTTATTTTATATTTTTATTCTTCTATTAACATAAGCACTTACTATTATATGTTTATGTCTAAGAACTGGTTTTGATAGATACTACAAATTTGAATAAGCTGATCATTTTTATTTAATTTAAAATATTTTTAAATTTTTTGAGACTTTTGATTCATTGTTATTATAAATGCATTTTTTTTAACATGAATATGTCTTTGGTTGTATTTTCCTGAGTGTTTGTCTTTCTCCATGTTCTTTGAGTTTCTTAGTTGTGTAGTTCGGGAATAGATACTTTTGAAATATTTGTCACCATTACTATTTCAAATGTTTCTCTTGCCTTATTCTTTCTTGTCCTTATGTTATTCTAACTATGTACATATTGAACATTTTGAAATTATCTCAAGGTTCTCAATTTTTTCTTGTTTTTTTTTTTTCTGTCTTATTTCCTTCTTATATTTCAATTTAACTTTCTGTAATCTTCACTATCTTCCCTGGTCATGTCTAAGCTACCTGAGATACTATAAAGAGTCTTCATTTCCACTGAAGTATATTTATATGTAGTATTGACTTCCCATTCTTTCTTAGAAGTTCTATCTCTTCTATTTCCATTGTCCATTTATTCTTGTATATTATGAAAATTTTCTCCTATTGGAACTCTTCAGATATTTCTCATATGAACTCCTTGTCTGATTAATCCCAACATCTGTGTCCAATAAATAATTCTGGTTCTGATGTTTACCTTGTCTTTGTAGACATCTTTAAAATTGACTTTTCATATGCTATATATTGTTTTTGAAAACTCAACATGTTGTGTCCCACCATAGGAACTCACATGGCTTTCAGTTTTTGGATTTCAGTTAATTTGGCCAGGAGTAGACTGTGTTTAATGTCTGCTCTAGTAGCAGAGAGTGTACACTTCAGATTTTTGTGGTTCCTTTGTTTTGTGTCCTCTCTTGACTTTAGTTTTCTCTCCTCAGATTCTGTATTTTTCATAATTTCCTTTGTAATGCACAGTTATTATATGAAATCCTGTTGGTATAGAAGCAAAGTGGAAAAAAGAGTCACTTCCTGAAATCTTATTTGAACATCTCAGTTACTCAGTGGGTCTCAGATACCCACAAATGCTTCTCCATTGACATAGCTTTAAATTCTTGCCTGTCTGATAGGTCAGGATGGCTAGATATAGCTACATTTTCAGGAAAGCCTTATTCCCAGTTTATATAAGGCTCTGAGAGAACCCTATTCACTGGAGAGTCAATTTTGATATGGATAATATTGAGTATATATTGTAGGGTATTTGCCTCACCTCCTCCTTCCAGGTCCTTGAGGGGCTCTTTTTCAGAGCTCTACTTTTAGGAACTAATGGGTTTTGTGGAGACAAATGTTTACAAAAGCATGAGTCTCTTTCTCCAAGATTATGGCAGTGAGGAGTTTCTTAGGCACCAGAAATTTGTCAAAATACCATGTGCAAGTAAGTACCTTCTCCTTTGAGAGTTGATTGGCTTGTGCTTCACATAAGTGGATCTTCATTGTGGCTGTCTGAATCTGTCTCCCTACATTTCAAATTGGCTCTTTGCCCTATAGCCTCAGCTATCTATAAGAAAAGTAGTTCATTTTCAGGGTGTTCAGATTTTTCTTTTGTATGGATGGAAACACTTTCGAAGCTTTTTACATGTCAGAGCTATAACTGAAAGTGGCAAGGTTGTTTTTTGTATTATTGTTGTTGTTAGGTGCCATCAAGTCAGTATCCAACTCATAGCGACCCTACTTAGAACAGGCGAAACACTATTGCCAGTGCTTCTCTGCTATTCATAGGGTTTTCAATGGCAGATTGATTTTTGGGAGTGGGTTACTGGGTCCTTCTCCCAATCCTACAGTATCTGATATTCTCAGGCGGTCTCCCATCCTGGTACCAATTAGGCCTGACCCTGCTTAGCTTCTGATATCTGATGGGATCAGACACCATAGTGCTATGGCTGCAGGCTTTGTATGATTAAGCTTTTTTAAATCATAGTCAAGTCCATTATATTAACTTAGATGTTAATACACACACACACACACACACACACACACACACACACACACACACACACATATATATGGCCATATTGTTATAGTTGCATAGAAAATCTGAAGTTCATTATCTGAACTTCAAAAAGTGAACATGGAAAATGTTCCCTAGAAATTTTAAAACTTTAAATTCAAATCTACTGACAAACAAGCACTCACAAATATAGGACCAAAACCACTTGTATTAATTTACTAAGTTATATAACTATAAAATGAACAAATGTTTAATATTTGGTACTACAATGTGTGCTATTTTATGACAGAGAAAAATGTTAATCTTTGTATCTACAGCATAGCTTACTTCAGTATATTCAAAAGTATATTTGACTAAAATAATGGTGCATTTAATATTTCATTTTTTTCCAAAATTTGCAAGACTTTTCAGTGTTAAATTTTAAAATGTTGTAAATTTTAAGTAAATGCAATTATGTTACTTGCCAAGAATGGAGTGGAAAAAATTCTATGACCTTTTTCCTTAAAAATCTGCTTTATTTCTATATGCATTTAATAACATATGCTTTATTTCTCTTGTGCATGGTATGTGACTATGATTTTTATTATAAATCAGTCATTCTCTTTGTATAGAGTAAATAGTACTTGAATTTTGCTATTCCATTTCCATTATTATACATTAAAATAATTCTTCTTTACAAGCTTGCTGTCATTATTAAAAATAAAACATGTAGAAAATGTAGTAATATGACTGAAAAATGACACAATTCAGAAATGACCAATATGTTGTGGAGGCATATGATATAGTAATGTAAATAATGATTGTCTTAGTCCATTTTCTGCTGTTCTAACAAAATACCACAGAATAGGTGAATTATAAACAATGAATTTTTGTTCACTTTAGAGTTCTGAAAGCCTATGTTGTCCAAGATTAAAGAGCTGAATTACAAGGGTACATGACATAGTATGAAAGAAACAGAACATGTATGAACAACAGGTCACTTTCATAACACAACCACTTCTATCAAAATTACCTGACTCCATGATGATGGTATTAACCCATTCATGAGGATGGAGCACACAGTATCTCATGCACTTCCTTGTTAAATGTCCCATCTTTTAATACTATTACCATAGCAAATAAATTTCAACATCAGTTTTAGAGGGGACATTCAAACAATAGTAATAGCACTTAGACATATACTTGAATTTGATTTTTTTAGGATTATTATTTGTGCTCTTAAATTAATACTTCCTAAGATATCCATGCCTGCAACCGTAGCCCTATGGCATCCGATCCCGGAAGATCTCGGAAGCTAAGCAGGGTCGGGCCTGGTTAGTACTTGGATGGGAGACCGCCAGGGAACACCAGATACTGTAGGCTTGGGAGAAGGACCTGGCAACTCCACCCCAAAATCAGTCTACCATTGAAAATCCTATGAATAGCAGAGAAGCACTGACAATAGTGTTTCACCTGTTGTATACAGGGTCGCTATGAGTCGGATACCGACTTGCCGGCACCTAACAACAACAACAACAACAACAACAAGATATCCATGTGTGAACTACAAGAACCTAAAGAAAAGTAACTGTACATTCATAAAGTTATTTTGCATATACGATAAAGATTAGAGGCCTGAAGATGGCAAGATCATGTTGTTAGGTGCCGTCGAGTCAGTATCCGACTCATAGCGACCCTCATAGGGTTTTCAATGGCTGAGTGCTTCTGGATTGCCTTGGGAGTGGATTGCCAGGCCCTTCTCCCATTTTTGTGGTGCTGGGAATTGAACTCGGGACCTCAGAGACTGCAGCGCAGCGCTCTACCCACTGAGCCAAATCCCAGCCCGGCAAGATCATAGTGAATTCATAGTGGAATTCAGTCTAATCACGTGAGTTAACTGGCTGTGAGCATGACAAAAGGGTCAGAATGAGGCAACATTGCTCTCTTTGAAGAGAGGCATAACCCAAATAAAGTGGCATCTAGAAACTGAAAAACACAAGAAAATAGTTTCTCCTCCACAGCTTCAGAAAACATTAAGCATATTTAATTGCTTGGTAATTTAAGCAATATTTTAGAATGTACCATAATTGTAGCAAATGCAAATTTTAATTACATATTATTTGGATTACATGAGATAACATTATTTTAATTATTTCTATAACAGTAATTAAATATGTCTTACTTCTCTGCTTATGTATTGTTCTCAGATGGGGGTTCTCTCTGAAAATGCCCCCTGAGATATTCATTCCCATATACTTCACAGTGGGAAGTATTCATGTGCTTATTGGCTTTCTGAATACACAATTTAAAAAAAAATGGATATTTTGTTCACTTAATTATTTTAAGGAGACTTGCTTATTTTTTTTAAGTATCACATCATAGAAAGCCAAAAATTGTGCAATTGTATCTGTTGATATGTTCATAAAAATATAAGATACTGAAAAAGTACCTTATAGGTAAATAATGAACATGTAACTCTATATGTTAAATAAAATTGCCAGTCTGTGGAAATTCTCACAACTTAGCTAATTATATAATGCTAAAATGTTATATTTATGTAGAATAGAAAATTATATATATATGTATATACACATATACATATATTTAATCACACTTGGAAAAATATGTGCATTCATAAGAACTTAGTTTGTATAATGGTATTTGTTATAAGAATATCAAAAATATATAAAAGATGTAACCATCTTATTATTAAGATAATGGACAAAGCAAGGATGCCGACTCTGCATCAAAGTATTGGCTACAAATTATTGTGTTGGCTACAAATTGCCAAATAAATTAGGCATGTGAAAGAAATAAAAGCCATGCCAATTGAAAAGAAATCAAACCATCCTTGTTTGCAGATGACATGATCTTATAAATAAAAATCCCTGAAGACTCTGCCAAAAAATTGTTGGAAGTAATAAAAAAAATCAATAAATTTTAAGGACAAGAAATCAATGTCAAAACTCATTATAACTTCTATGCACTAATAACTATTTGAAAAGGAAATTGTAAACATCCAACTTATAATAGTAACAAAAGTACTTGGGAATAAATTAAAGCAAGAATGTGAAAGACACATAAACTGCAAACACTGATGAAAGAAAGGGATAGATAGATTCCCTGTGCTTATGGAGTAGAAGCATTGGTATTCTTAATATATCCACATTGCTAAAAGTGATTTACAGACTCTAGCCATTTTTATCAAAAGATGGCAGTTTTTAACAAGAACAGAAAAAACAATCTTAAAATTCATATGGAACCACATAAAATCTGGAAAAGCTAAAGTAATCTTGAACAAAAGGAAAAAAAAGCTGGATGTATCACACTACCTGGCTTCAAAATATACTACAAGTATGTAAGTATAAAACAGCCTAGTATTGCATAAACACAGATACATAGACAAAGGGAATGGGATGGAAATCCTAGATGTAAACCAGTCCATTTATAATCAATTAATTTTTGAAAAAATTACCACGAACATATGCTAGGAAAAGTTCTTTTTAGTAAATGATGTAGGACAACCACATGCAAAAGAATGGAAGTAGAGCTTCATCTGAGCATACAAAAGTCAATTGATAATAGCTGAAAGACTTAAATGCTAGCCTGAAGTTGTAAATCTACTAGAAGAAAAGAGGGGAAAAGCTCCACAGCATGGGCAGGGAATGATTTTTGGATATAAGCTCAAAAGCATAAGCACCAAAACAAAAAATGACAATTGTTATTTCATCAAACTAAAAAGTACTGTGCAGCCAAGGAAACATTAAACAGAGTGGAGAAACAACTTAAAGAGTAGGAGAAAATATTTGCAAACCATATAACTCATAAGGGTTTAACATCCAAAATATATAAGGAATGCAAAAATACTCAACAGTTAGAAAACAACCCAATTAAACATGGGAAAATATCTGAATAGAAATTTCTCAGAAGAAGACATACAAATGCCTATGGATACATAAAAAAGTCAACATCACTAAATCTTAAAAGAAATGCAAATTAAAATCCAAATGAATATCAATTTATAAATATTATAATGTCAATTATCAAAAAGGTAAAAGGTAAATGTAGAGGAGATAAGGAAGACCTTGTGCAATGTTGGCAGGAACATAGGTACAGCCTTTATGGAAAGCAAAAGGGAAGTTCCCAAAAAATTAAAAATAGAACTAGTATATGATTCAGTAAGCCACTGAAAACCCTATGAATAGCAGAGCAGCACTAGCAATCCTGTTTCACCTGTTGTACATAGGGTCGCTATAAGTTGAACACCAACTCAACGCCACCTAACAACAACAATAACATATGATTCAGGAATCTTGGTACTGGGTATATACCCAAACAACAAAAAAATGAAATGAGTATGACAAAGAGATGTCCATATTTCCATGTCCACTGCAGCATTATTCAAAACAGCCAAGATAGGGAATAAATCTAAGAGTCCATGAATTCATGAATGGATATTTAGTTAAAAACTAAACAGTGTAATGCTATATTGTGAAGACTGTATTATCTTGTACTCTTCTGAGAATCATGACAATTTGGTGTAATATAGAGTCATCTAGATTCAAACTAGTGTGTTCCTTTTGGCACTCTCTGTTCTCTTTTTGACTTTCTACTCTCTTTTTAACTGTGGTCCTATATCATCTACTTCTCACCCTGGAAAAATATATTGCTCAACTTTGTTTTATAGCAAAGGATGGAATCTCTCTGTGGTCTCCTTTTCTTTTAGAACTTTCTATGCTCTAGATATTTTACTAGCTTTGGATTCTGTTTTCAATATTTCAGATCTTCTTGCAGAGCCAAAACATGCACTCATGAGAAAAAAATCTGATTTACACATCAATCATTTTTTGCTCTATCTTTTGAAAGTAAATTTCTCTCTGGCTTCTGTCTCCTGTTTTACCACCATGCCTCACCTTCCTCACAGACGTCTTAGTATATTCAAAATTCACTGGTTCACTGGTTAACAAAGCATATTGGACAATTAATTATCTGAATATACTTCACTCCTCTTGTTTTCTCTAGTTTTCAAAATTTACCTTTTAATTTCAAGATGGTTTCACAGAAAATAACTCTAGTTTATGGTTACTTTTGTCCCTCAAAACTGAGATTATCACACTGAAACTTTGTATAAGCATAGATATGGAACTTGACCCAAACCCTTTAGCCAGAAACACACAAATTTAAAATTACTTTAATCATGTTCAGTAATTTTTACCTGGCTTCCATGTAGGTTTAGATGCCTTCCAACTGTCTTTAAATATTTATTTCAATTACTTTGGGTTTTTTAACTGTCTAAATTCTTTAGAGGTCTTTCCTTCTTGAAGAGATGAACAATGTCACATGGATATATTTATTATTTTGTGTAATGATCTCTCAGGTAACTTACTCAGCAATTTTCTATTAGAAAGCTTCAGTATTCTGCAGATTGAAAAAGTAACTTAAGTGGCCCTCATCAAAATTTCCATGTGCACAGTTTGAAAAACAAAATGATGACTCTCAGCATTCACACTAACATTTTTAATGAAAAATGTGGGGTTTGTAACCCACAGTCATTGCAATGAGTTTACATGTAAATGAGAACACCAAGCATAAAGAATTGCAATTTTTTGCCTAGTGCAATAAGACAGGCTTCTACTGCCAGTAATTTGGGAAGCTGAGGCAGGAGGATCACAGGTTCAAGGTCAGAGACACATGGTGCAATTGACACCCTATTTCAAAATAAACAAACAAATGAACTGGGGTTGTGGCTAAGTGGTACAGTGCTTGTTTAGGATGTATGAGGCCCATCTAGTACTGAAAAAAAAAAAAGGGAAAAGAAAGAGAAAATAATTGCAGTTTTCATCCTGGACCTTTTGTTGTTGTTGTTAGGTGTTGTGGAGTCGGGCCCAATGCATAACAACCCTTTCTCTGTACAACAGAACAAAACACTCACTGACACTGTACAAGACATTCAATCTTTTTTATATTCAAAGTCATTGTTGCAGGCACTGTGTCAAACCATCTAGTTGAGGGTATTCCTTCTTTTCATTAACCTGCCACTCTCCCAAATATAATGTCTTTCACCAGGGATTTGTCCCTTCTGACAACATATCCAAAATACATAAGATGCAGTCTTGTAGTTAGGTGCCATCTAGTCGGAGCCCACTCACAGCAACCCTATGTACAACAGAATGAAATGGTCCCTGATTCTGTGCCAGGCACATGATATCTTTTATGTTTAAGCAGACACTGTTTATGTTGCAGACACTGTGTCAATCCATCTAGCTGAGGGTCTTCCATTTTTTCATTGACCTGACATTCTCCCAAACATGATCTTCTACTCCGGGAATTGGTCCCTTCTAACTACATGTCCAAAATATGTAAGCTTCTCTGCTATTCATAGTTTTCAATGGCTGATTCTTTTGAGTATAGGCTGCCAGGTCCTCTACCAAGTCTACAGCACCTGGTATTCCCAGGCATTCTCCTATCCAAGTACTAACCACCATGACCCTACTTAGTTTCCAAGATCTGATGGGACCAGATGCAACAGTGGTATGGCTACAGGCCATGATAATAATAATGACTCATAATAATATTCACAATTAATATGGAAATGATGTAAGCATGTTCTTCCTTTGCCTCTGATCTGGTTTTAATACCCATTCTGCACTAAATGGGTTGCATGGGAAACAGGGTCAACTGATGTAAGTCATAGAGAATTATAGTAATAGTACTTAGGTTCATTGTTAAAATAAATGATATAAGCAATATAAATCTCTTGGGTCATAGTTTGGAACAGTAAATTCTATGCAGATATTAGCTATTTTATAGACAAACACATTGCAAATTGCTTCTTGAAAAGAATGTTAACTATTGAAAAACTTAGGCAAATGGTAAACTTTTCTCTCCTTTACAGTTACATTTCATACTGTCAAGATGTAAATGAATTAACTTTTATTATAAAACTGAAAAGAAATCAATACTCCTAGTATAGATAGTTGGAAATGTAAAATTTTAAAATGACATTTTGTGGAATTGTGATTACTCATGAAAGAATTAACCAATGGTTGAAATATAAATAAGAATACAAGTATAAAAATATCTAGAATGTCTTCTTGGGTGAACAAACAGTGAATATATAACCTAACACTTTCTTGAAACATATTGCAAGGCAATCAAATATACTATGAATAATGTACTGATTCATACCACTAGCAATCTATATCTAAGCTTTAATGAAAAATATCTTAGAAGTAAATGAAAAATTTAAATTGCAGTAACCAATATTGTTTTTTGGATTGAAATTCATTCATAATAATTCTGATACACATTGTTAAAGTATTTGCTTTGAGTTAAAATCTATTTTATATGTATATATATGTGTGTGTGTGTGTATATATATATATATATATATATATATATATATATATATCTTGTTTGTTTGTTTGTTTGTTTAAAATATGGTATTATTGTGCAGTCATCCACAGGAGACTGGCTCCAGGATACATCACAAATACTAAAATCCACATATGTCCCATTCCTTTTATAAAATGGCATAGGCATAGTTTTAGAATATAACCTATGCACATCCTTCTTCATCCAGTTGGATACAGTTATCCCTTTGTAGTAGTTAGTGTGTAAAAAAATCTCAAATCTGTTGAACATGTGCAGATTTTTTCATGTCATTATTCCCAAACCATATAATATAAAATCTATTTACATAGATTTTACAGTTAGGTATCATAAGTAATTGTTAGATGAGTTGAAGTGTACAGGAAGATGTGTGTATCTTATATGCAAATAGTACACCACTGCATATAAGGGACTTGAATATCTATGTATTTTGCTATCTGCAGTTAAGAACCAATCTCCCCATGGATATTGAAGGATTACTGTATATAAAATGGTAAGTGAAATTTTAATTTACTAAATAACATTAAGGATCAATTGATATCTTAATCCAATTTTAGTAGAAAGCATACCCTGAGACTAGGTGGTAATACTCTATCTCTGAGAGGTTCAATTTCAAGGCAAGTAGAATAATGTCAAGGAATGTGAGGTGAAGAAGAATGTGAATAAAGGCAAAATCAATGCTTTACGAAACTGGATAGTGTCCCATAATGAGCTAGTAAGAATCATATCTGGTGTTCTATAACTCACATATTCCGCAACATGGGTTCCTCAGAGGGAGGATGGAAAGAGTGAACTTGTCAGTCCCTTCACGGCTCCTTTATCCCACAGGTCAGAGTTAAACTGTCTGTACTTCTGCCCCTTTTGACCGCATACATTTGTGGAGAAACTACAATCTTTGCATTGTGTCATGTTGCTTCACCCAGATCTGGAAGAGCTGAGAGGAAGTTGACATTCAGCCGATCAATTTCAAGTTACAAAACCCTCAGGGTACAGAAGTCTCACATGATAAATTCACTGTAGCCTGTCAATTTCTCTTAGTCTTTGAACATTTTTGTTTTCAAAACACTGAAGAAGTTCTACAACTTCAACTTTGCTTACTCTACAATTGTGATAAGAAATATGGTGAATGTTTAAATTTAAAAGAATTTATTACAGTAAAAGACTCATTGCCATTAACCTCCCTCAAAATATTCATCCCTGGCTTTAAATGCACTTATCCCATTGTGCTTGCTGCTTTCTGAAGCAGTTCTGGGAGTCCTCTTTCATCAGTGTCTTTATTTGTGCTGACATGACTGCCTCAATGTCCTGAATTGACTCAAAATGTCTAATTTTCATGATCATTTTGTCTTTAGGGAAGAGCCAGAACTCACATGGTGCCAGATCCAGTGAATAAGGCAGGTAAGCATACACTGAAATATTTTTATTTGACCTAAATTGCTGTACCAGAAGTGATGTGTGTGGTGACCAGAGCATTGTTAAGATGGAAGATTGGAAGATGAAACTAAAGACACTCATGAAAGAATTCCAGAACTGTTGCAGAAAGTGACAAGAACAATGGGATAATTGTATTTGAAACTAAGGGGAATATTCTGATGAGAATCAATGTCTTTTACCATAATAAATTTCTTTTAAATTTAAACATTCACTGTAGTATTTGACTAAACCATGTACATTTGCTTTGCATCCACTTTTTAGTCAACCAAATAATAAGACTATTAGGGTCACTATAAATCCTCAATTTAACACACTACACATATAATCGCTGATTATCATGTTTATATCAATAAATTCAGTTTGATCAGACTTTGTATTATTTCTAATGAGTTCACACATCCTTAAAATCCTTTCATACACATAAAGCCCAGATTTCCCATCAAAATAAATTGAAAAAAAACATGTAATTATTTTCACCTCTTTGTGGGTCTTACTTTGTATTCCTTCCTCTGGGGCCCCATAGAACCTGAGTCTTATAAGTTGCAAATCAAAGAATGGTGGTGATGATGGATTTTAAGGAAGATCATTAGTCCCTTGTGATATAAATAAACTAAATGTCAGCATTGCTTCCACCATCATCAGTGGAGGGCAGTCTAGAAACTTGCACAAGAAAGTAATATCCCTCCACACAAGCAACAGTTGTTAGCAGCCACAGAGGTAGGGAAGCTGAAGGCCACCTTTTCTGAAGATATCTCTTTAAATCTTACCTCCCTCTTTCTGTAACCCAGCTGGCCTGGGATAGTATTTTATCTGAGGGCTTTCTCCTTGACCTTGTACTCCTTGAGTGGCTAAAAGAAGTCCACTAAGTAGCAGCATTTTCTGGGATTTGACCTCTGTCAGAGTCACAGGAGGGTAATGGATTCTAGCTATCTGCTATCTTTTGTTCCTGAATTGTTGTTAGGTGTCATAGTGCAGTGTCTGACTCATAGTGACCCTGAAAAGGTTTTCAGTTGTTGATTGTTTCAGGATTGTTCTGGGAGTGGACTGCTACATCTTTCTCTGGTATTCCTGAATTAGGCCACTAAAATTAGTACTTCAAATTTAAAACCTGAAACAAATACATTGTCTTCATTTTTTCTCCACAGATATTCACTAACCATTTCATACCAGTGGATAAGAAAATAGACATAAAATTATGATTCAAATAAGTTATATCATTATAAAATAGAAACACAAATTTGCACTTTATCACCAAATAATGAAATATGATAAAAATAGATATTAAATTAATCAATAGAATGATGAGTTATGATGAGATATTATGTCATTTTTATGACATTAATGTGAGGCAGCTTCTGTTGAAACTCAAATGGCTCTTGATCATTTGTGTGATCTTGTTGGTGTAAGATAGTACCTGAGCCTATAGTTCATTCTGTACCTACCATCTCATCTCTATCATACATTTTCCTCCTGGGATCTCCTGATATGTGCAAATTAACTTTGGCAAGTGTATGTATATGTAACTCATGACCCTTTATAGATGTAGTGTATATCCATCTTAAGACTAGCAATATCCTCTCCCAGTAAGTGAACCACCCACAAATAACAATAGATCTAATGGATTTTATCATTGACTAAATTTGCTAGTTTTAGTATTTTATAAACAGAGAAACATATAGTACATAGTCTTTTGCATTCAGCTTCTTTCATTCAATATATTTCCTGTGATATTCATTCATGTTGCTGACTTTATCAGTTACATGTCACTTTATATTGCCAAATAGTACTGTATTGTGTGAATATAGAATGTTTGTTTTAATCTAGTTACTGATTAATAGAGCAAACCTGCAATGAAAAGCCATGCACAATATATTAATGTATGTTTTTATTTATCTTATGCAAAAATCTTGGATGAAATTGCTGAAGCAAATCCCAGGTTCTTTCCACATTCAACAATAGGAGATCATCACATACAGACACATACTGATTAGAGGTTACTATAAGACACAACTGCCACAGCATGACCTGGAATTCTGAGCTGAAAGTATGGTTTTGCTTTATTTTGCTTTTAAGTACTTTGAAGATACTGTTTCATTGGCTTTCATTTTCTCTCTTTTTAAAGAAAATCTAATCATTGTTCATATATAATTGTTCTCCTACAAGTAATTTTGTTCTTCTAAATGTAATTTGCCCTCATTGTCTCCTTTCTACATTTTTCTATTTCTGTTAAATTTTCACCAAGTCGAATATAAGGCAATATATTGCATATATATGTACATATATATATATATATATATATATATATATATATATATATATATACA
>VMDO01020922.1:0-21398 GCA_007922755.1 Pedetes capensis
CCACCACACCCGGCTCCAGCACCCCTTTCTGAGAAAGAGACCCCAAGGTGCTTAGGACTCGCCACTCCTGCAAGGTAAGAGCCGGATCTACAGCCTCTTGCTCTGCTGTCCCACTTCCTGTAGAGCACAGGGACTCCCCTGCACTCCCCAAGACATTCTCTGCATCTCCTCACCTCCCAGGAGATGGGTACAACTGGCAACCCATGCAGCAGGTGAAGAGACCAAGGCCAGCACGGCCACTGAGCTTCCGAGTCAGGGAGAGGGATCTGCTCCCACCGAGCGCTGCCCACTGGGCTCACTGCCCCGCCCGGGACCCCGCTTCCCTCCAGCTGGCCTTAGCGATCTGCCGAGTGACCAGGGTGGGGCTAGCTGTCCCAGAAGGGCTCAGGAGGAAGGGGCCCCGGCTGGCAGGCAGGGGGCAACCCACCCTCCTGTGCATCTCTCTGCACATCAGTCCATCAGTCACAGGCAGGAGTTCTCTAACAGGACGCAGGGACTTGACCGGTGAAGTCGCACGGAAACTCTGCCATCGCCCGTCTCTCCACGCCCATCAGCTCTGGGGAGAACCAGCCACTGAAAGCGACGTGAGACTCGCGCTCCACTCACAGCGAGTACCCTCAGGTTTCAAAAAGTGTGTCTGGCCTCAGATGTGTGAATGTTTTAGCAGGATTAATCCAGCTCGCAAGCGCTTTATGGTGCTTTGTTCCCGGCAAGAGGAGCTCCGATCAGAGGTTGCGAAAGCAGGATAGGAAGCCCTGGATCCCAGTTCCTGAGCTTCCCCTGAGGTCCTATAGACAAAAGCAATAGCCTGTTGGTGTCCCCACTGTAGCGGCCACCAGGGGCTGGGGGCCAACTGGGACAGAGCCCATAGGGACCAAGATCCTGGCTTCCCCTGAGACCACGGGCATTCAGAGTCTGCAGGCTGCCCAGTGCCTCCCAGCCTCCTCTATGTTATGACCCCCTCATCTCCAGCTTGTTACTGTCAGGCTAGAAACACCACGATCTGAGGACCCTAGAGCTGCAGGAAAGCTGGGCTTGGCTCCCCTCGGGGAAGCGTTGAGCCTCAGATCTGGAGCAAATGCCAGAATCAGGCAGTCTGAACCTTCGGGGACCTGGGTTCCTGTGGAGGAGGCAGCATAGGGTAAACTAAGGACACAGAAGTGGAAACCAGGCTGCCTGTGTTTAAATCCCAGCTCTCCCACTTGCTGCTAGACAACAGTCAAGCAGCTTAACCTCTCTGGGCCTCTATTTCATCATCTGTAAAATGGGAGGGTGACACTAATAAAGGGACTTGCACAAACAGACTGTTATGCAGGTTTGATAAATTACTATGTGGAGAACACGGAACCCCACCCTGCCTCAGGAAGTGGGTGTGATAATTATTATATGTCAAGATTACGGTATATAATATTATTACCAAGTGACAGGCAATAGCTAAGCTCTTCACAGGAATTACAGCTGGCCCTTGGTGCCCATGGGTTCTGCATCTGCAGATTAAACCAACTTTTGCTAGAAGGAGGTTGGATAACAGGTACCGAGCAAGGTCAGATAGAAGGAGCTAGAACAAGTCTTAGGGTTCTACAGAACAGTAGAGAACTGCAGTTCACAATAACCTGTTACATGTTTTATGAGTAACTAGAAGAGAGGGGCTTGATGGCTCTAAACATAAGATAAGGACATGCTAATTATCCTTACCTGATCAGTGCTTCCTGCATACATGCACTGAAATAACACACTTTACCCATAAATATGCATAATTACTACATGGTAAAAATTTTCTAAGGCTTGTTGTTGTTGTTAGGTGCCATCGAGTCGGTATCTGACTCATAGCGACCCTCATAGGGTCTTCAATGGCTGACTGTTTTGGGATTGCCTTGGGAGTGGATTGCCAGGTCCTTCTCCCATTTTTATGGTGCTGGGAATTGAACTCAGGACCTCAGAGACTGCAGCGCAGTACTCTACCAACTGAGCTAAATCCCAGCCCTTTCTAAGGCTTAAAGAGATGGAAATGCTAGCTAGTCTGGTTTGGTCAAAGCACATTGTAAACATATATCAAATTGTCACATTGTACACCATAAATACATACAGTTGAAATTATAATTTAAGAAATAAACAGTATTCATAATAGCCAAGATATAGAATCAACCTAAGTGTCCATCAACAGATGAGGGGATAAGGAAATAGTGGTATATATACACCATAGAGTTTTATTCAGCTACAAAGGACAAAATTATGGCATGCTCTGGAACATGGATGGAACTAGAGAGCAGCATTTTAAGTGAAATAAGCCAGATCCAGAAAGAGAAACATCATACGTTTTCTCTCCTATGTGGGTGTTGGACTTCAATATATATTCATTATTAAAGCATGGAGATCATGAAAGCCGATGAAACCTAAGTAGGGAAAGATATGGACTAAAGAAAAGGAGGAGAGGGCAAGAAGAAAGGGTAAGGGGAGAAAAGAAAGGAATTATCACGTATGTTGCCCTTATGGTAAAATCGGGACATACTTATATAAAGAGATACACTCAGAAAAAAAGACTTGCAAGTAGAAGGGAGACCATTGGTGTGGAGGGAGGGGTCAGGGGAGGACGGTCATGGGGTTAGGAGGAGGTGAACATGAGCAATGTATAACGAAAGGCTTGCATGGAAATGTCGTAATGAGACCCAGTAAATGGTACACTTAAAATTACCAAGAAAAAGCTGGGCACAGTGGCGCACACCTGTAATCCCAGCGGCTGGGGAGGCAGAGGCGGGAGGATCACAAGTTCAAGGCCAGAGGCAGTCTGTGTAACTTAGTGAGACCCTGTCTCAAACAAAAAAAAAATGGACTGTGGGCTCAGCTCAGTGGTCCAGCACTTGCAGAGCGAGGCCCTGGGTTCAACCCCCAGTACCACAAAAAAAATTAAAATAAAAATAATAAAAAATAAATTAAATAAATAAATTGCATGTCATGTGGTCAAAAACAATAAAAACTAAATTAAATTAAAATTAAAAGCTAAGACTATATCTACGCTAAACATATGCAAGCTGATTTTCTTATCATTGTTCCCCAGACCCCATGGTACAATAGCTGTTTCCATAGAAATGTACAATGTCTTGGGTATTTATTGTACGTCATCTGGAGATGACCCAGAGCGTGTGGAAGGACTGCACAGTGAGGTGTAAATACTGAGCCACTTATATAAGGAACACGGGCACAGATGGGTTCAGGATTGACGGGAGGGGGTGGAGTCCAGGACTCCCTCACCTGAGGATACCAAGGGGCGATGACACAGTCTCACTGAGTGCACCCAGTTTTTCTCTGAGGTGGGCGGCATAGTAGCCCATCGTGCACATGAAGCCCTGGGATCCCAAAGGTTCGGTGATTCGCCCACAGTCCCATGGCTGTCAGAAGAACTAGACCCCAGGCCGGGGGCAGTGGTGCACGCCTGTAATCCCAGCAGCTTGGGAGGCAGAGGCAGGAGGATGGCAAGTTCAAGACCAGAGGCAGTCTGCATAACTTAGCGAGACCCTGCCTCAAAAAGTTAAAAAAAAGTGGGCTGGGGGTGCAGCTCAGTGGTCCAGCACTTGCAAAGCATGCAAGTGCAAGACCCTGGGTTCAACTCCCCATACCACAAAAAAAGAAAAAAAGAAAAGAAAAGAACTAGACCCTCGACCCAAGCCAGCCGACTGCAGGAAGCCTTGACCTTGACAGCCACTCCATCCCACACGGCTGGAAAGTCAGGTGCCCCGGAGCCAGGCAAGCGAGGGAAATCAGCGCTCAGGGCCTGGCTGAGCACAAACACCAGCCTGGTGACTTTTCAGGCCAAGAAGCCCAGTTCTTCCTGGCAGAAAGCAGTGGGCTTGAGATGAAGGTTTGGGCAGGAGGGTGAGGGCCACTGAGCTTCCTGCACCTCCCCGGGAAGCAGGTGTCGCCTTCCACTCTGAGAAAACTGCAGCTGGCAGCGTTCTAGAATCATGAAGCCCAGCCAGCCCAGCTCACACTCAGGAACTAAGGCCAGAGAGGGAAGCCATTGCCTGGTCATGCCAGAACTCAGCTACAGAGTGGGCCCGGGCCACGGGCTCACCCGGCCCAGCCCCTGCTTTGTTTCTGCATGCAGGGCCTGTCCCTGAAGCAGCCCAGACTCATCCACGGAGGCCCACTGGCACGGGAGCCTCCATCGCCCTCCCTGGGCCACCCGTCCGATGGCATGGGTGCGTGGGCACTTATCAAAGACGGTGGAAACACTTTGAACATGGCGCACTTTGAAGCATTGTTTGGCTTTCAATCCGGGCTCGCAAGCTATCTTTGCAGAAAAATAACCTAGGTCTGTCACGGTCCATTTGGACACATTTGTATGGTCCCTTGATCCATCCCCGGGCTGACAATAGCTCCCCAGTTTCACTTTAAGTAGGAACATCCGCAACACAGGCAAGAAGAATGGAGGGGAGGGGCAAGTAAATGGGCAATCACTTAAAAAATAAATACATAAAGCGCACACAGGCAAAGCCAGCCAGTCTGTGGAACACCGAGCTCGGTTTCCAGCCAAGTGACAGGTTCATAACCAAGTGACTCTAACAGCCCCTGACAGGCCCCATCTTGAAAGAGAGAGAAGAGGAGGAGGGCCGTGGAGTGGGTAATGGGATTTTGGGCCCCTTCATTTACAGGTCACTGATTTTAATTTAGCCCGAACGCCCCGCCAGGCGCAGTTGCCACTTTCTGGCCACTGACAAAAGGCTGGCAGGCCCAGGACACTGCCGGGAGGCAGGGGGGCACTTGAGGTGGATCCAGGCCCCTGCTGCTGGACACCAGAAGCCATGGAGGACAAACGCTGAGGGAGCTTGTGGAGCCCAAGTCAGCCAGGGCTGGAAGCCCAAGGCCACGCCCCGCCCTCCCACACCCTGGTCCTCCGTGGCCTCTACTCCAGGTCAGCAAAGCACAGACCGGCCCTGGATCCCAGCTCTCCCTTCCTTCACAGGACAAGTGCACAGTACAAATGTCAGCGTCTCCTGCACCACTGGCCCAGGCAGGCTCGCCTCTGCTCCTCTCCTTGGTGCGTAGAGAACGTCCCGGCCTGCCAAGGAGGAAAGAAGAGGCGGGGCCACAGCCACGCGTCCCTCTCAGAGTACCCCTGAGCCCAGCGAGCTCCCACCTGCTCAGCAGCTCACACAGCTCCACAGAGGCACAGCTGCATGCCACGGAATGTCACTCGCCCTAAGAAGCAAGGGATTCCGACATGCACTGGAGCACAGATGAACGGGGTGGTTGTTGTTGTTAGGTGCCGTCGAGTCGGTATCCGACTCATAGCGACCCTCGTAGGGTTTTGAATGGCTGACTATTTCGGGATTGCCTTGGGAGTGGATTGCCAGGTCCTTCTCCCGATGAACGAGGAGGCTCTGCTAAATGAGAAAAGGCAGTCACCAAAGAACAGACGCTGCGTGCCTCCCCGCACATGGAGTCCTGAGAGTGTGGAATTCACAGGGACAGAGGTAGATTAGAGGTTCTGGTGGCTGGGGAGAGATGGGGAGTCAGTATTTGTGGGTGCACAGCTTCGCCTTGGGTGTTCTGGACAGTGGGGACATTGGGACCCCAGCGTGAAGGCACCTAATGGCTCTGAACTGTAGACCTGAATGGGGCTGGAAGGGTAAATGTCACTTACATAGTCATGTGGTGCGCAAGGACACATCTGGACATTGTCTGGACACTTACAGGTGGCGTCCAGGCTGCCTGTGTTTAAATCCCAGCTCTCCCACTTGCTGCTAGATGATAGTCAAGCAGCTTAACCTCTCTGGGCCTCTATTTCATAGACAGAGGTCCCATAGATTATGCACCAGAAGCCAGGTGTGGTGGCGCACGCCTGTAGCCCCGTTGACGCAGAAGGCTGAGGTAGGAGGATCGTGAGTTGAAGAGCAGCGGCAGCCCGCGTAACTCTGCGAGACCCTGTCTCAAATTCAAAAATAAAGAAAGGCGCTTGGTGCACCTCAGTGGCGGAGGACTTGCCCCGCCTGGGCGTGGCCTCGTGTTCAACCCCTCGGTGCTGGGACGAAAAGAACATGCACCCATGATGTGATAGCCGGCTCGGTCTGTGTAAGCACACTCTGCGACATCCCCACAAAGACAGAATCACCCCACGACACGGTTCCCAGAACAGGTCCCATCGTTAAGCTAGCTATACGTGGCTGCATTTTACCGCGCACAACCTAAAGGGCCTTTCAGAGCCCGTGTGGCAACCTGCACCATATTTATTGTCACTTGGTCCTTTATCAAATGATCATTTCTTGAGCACCTCCCACCTGCCAGGTGCTTGGATGGGTCCTCGGGGGTGGAGGTGAAAGAAGCTTTCCGCCCCCGAGACACCTGAAGTCCAGGGAGGAGAGCTGGGCAGGGAGACATCACCACTGGCCACACACGAAAAATGCCCGAGACAGGAGGTAGGGTACGGGGAAGAGCAGCCAGGTGGCCAGGCCATCCCCACTGGCAGGAAAGGACCGCGTGGACAAAAGAGCTCACACATGCCACGCCAATCATCAAAGGCCCTTCGCAGAAGCCCCGCACCTTTTCTTGCCATTTCTCCCAGAAACCATAAGGCCACACAGGAGCCAAAGGTGTGCGTGGAGCACACCGGCCCCTCCCTCGCCAGGTAACCTGTCTCCCTATGGGTTGGCCCCAGCGTGAACCCAGAAGTGAGGGATTGATGTTTGCTGGGTGCCTCACTGGCCATTTTCCACGCTGCGTCTCCAGGAACCAGTGAGAGAGATGGACACTCGATCGCCCTGCTCGCTGGGAGGAGACACACCCCCAAGTTTCACCTCCAACACCCTCCATCTCGACTTTATTATATCCTGACAACCTCGGCTTGAGGTCTTTGTCGTTTCCCAGACGAAGGCTTATTTTTTATTTTTGGCAACTTGTCGCACGCGGCTTTCAGGAGCTGTTATTTCATTTAGAAGCCCCTCAGTCTGGCTGTGATTGAAAATACTTAATAGACTCGCGAGTGTCATATAGCGATTTCGGATGGGACTGTTGACAGCTTTCATCTTAAAAGAATCCACTCAGTGAGGCTGGCCGCACCTCGCAGCATTAGCCATGCAAATAGAATAGATCAGGCTGCCAAAGAGGCAGGATTTGCCCGCTGGGCAGACAAGTCCACTCTCACCAGCCAGCAGGGAAAGGCAACCAGGCAGGGGAGGTGAGCCCTGGGCAGCAGCCAGCCGGGCTGTCCAGTGAGGATGGGCTGACTTTACCTTTGGAAACTGCCCTTGCATGGGCTGCGTTCTCACACGGCATCCATTCCAGCAGAGCAGCTCCTCCAAAGCTACATCCCTGGTCACCGCAGCCCGAGTGCCATGGCTGGACTCCACATACTCGGCGCTGACTGGCTCAGCGCACTGTGGGCTCCGTGGGTTTGCTGATTCTGGAAGGTACGAAGTGGAGCAGGTCATGGCTTTGGGGTGGCTGTAGTGGAAGACGGGCGTCAGCCATGGTGATCCCACAGATGCTGTCCTGTCAATACTGTCGCCCACCCTCAGGGACTGCCCTGCTCTGGGAGGTGTCCCAGGGGAACCCTAGCAGCGTGGCTCATTCGTGAGATCTTATACCACTGTATGCAACCGAGATTCCACCCCTCACCTAGCAGGGGCCAATCAGATTCCAGTCCTGGGGAGGCTGAGGGACAGCCGAGAGAGGCTGACCATCCCCAGGGCTGGCCTGTAACCTGCGAGTTCAGGTATGATTGGGGCCACCTGGGTGGAGACCCCTGGGCTGCAAAGAATGAAGAAGGAAGGCAAAGAAGAGAAAGAAGCCCCTCACTGAAACTGCCCACTCCCCTGCCAGGCTCTCTGAGCAGCCCTGGGCTTCCGCAGCTCTGCCTCCCATCAAGTCCTCCCCACGGCAGGGCTGGACGGCGCATGGCTAAGCAGAGCTGGCCTGGTCTGAGCATAGCAGAAATCCAGGCAGCCCAGTGCCCAGGTTTAGCTTGCCAAGTGCATGGATTTGAAGCCTGCTTTGTGTGAATTCAAACAATGTTCATTTCACCATGAATGGTCCCATCTTCATGGGGGAAAATCTTATTAAAACAAGTAAGCAGCTACCTTTGCTGGCCAACGGAAGTCTAATGCAACCTGCTTGCATGAACTTGCTAATAAGTCTCCCAAAGTGGACACGAATGGGTGTGTGATCTGCGGCCCCACATAAAAGCCAAAAGTCTTTGAAGCTACCGGGCCTGCAAATGGCAAGGGAGACAGCAGGGCTGGGGTGGGCTCAGTGGAAGAGGGCTTACCTAGCACGGGAGAGGTGCTGGATTCCAAAATGTTAAAAGTAGAATGAGGCAGCACACTTGGTCTCCCTGCACTGGTTTTTTTGTTTTGTTTTTTATTTTTTGTTTTTCTTTTTGTTTTTGTTTTGCAGTACTGGGGGTTGAACCCAGGGCCTCGCACTTGCATGCTCTGCAAGTGCTGGACCACTGAGCTGCACCCTCAGCCCATTTTCTTACTTTTTTTAGAGACGGGCTCACTAAGTTACACAGACTGCCTCTGGTCTCGAACTTGTGATCCTCCTGCCTCTGCCTCCCAAGCCGCTGGGATCACAGGTGTGCGCCACCACGCCCGGCTCCTGCATTGGTTTTCCATGGATGCCTAACGAATACAGACACGGTGGCTTGAGGCAGCAGGCAGGCACAACCTCGGGCACCTGCTGGGTGGTAGGCTGAGCTCGCTTACCTGGCTCCTCCGTGCCAGGTCTCCCGGGCACACCACACCAGGGACTGCGAATCTTGCGGGCAGCAGTGGGCAGAGCAGTGGCCCCCAAAGACACCCGAACTCCAGTCTCTGGAACCTGTGAACACATGACCTTCGGGAGCACAAAGGACGTTGCAGATGTGATTAGAGCCAAGGACCTAGAGATGGCAGGATCGCCCTGGCGCATTAGGTGGGCGGGTGGCATCAAGTCAGCAAGTCCTTCAGGGTAATTAAAAGCAGACTCTTTCCCAGCTGTGGCCAGAGGGACGCCTGGCTGCAGAAAGATGGCCGGGGAAGTGCTTCATGCTGGCTTTCAAGGTGGAGGACAGGCCACAAGCCAAAGGGGGTGGGCAGTCTCTTGAGGTTGGGGGGGGGATGAATTCTCCCCCGGAGTCCCTAGAAGGGACCCTCCCTGCTCACACTTGTGACCTCAGCCCAGACTTCTGACCTCCAAGTCACCAAGACAACACAAGTGTGTTGTTAGAATCCACTAGGGTGGTGGCGACTTGTCACGGTGGACCCAAGAAACCAATGCAGTGGCTACACCAGCTTCCTGTGCTCCATAGCAAATGGCCACAGACTTGGAAACTTGTTTGGCAGCTTAAAACAGCAGAAATGTATTCTCTTGCAGGCTGCAGGCCAGAAGCCTGAGGTCACGGTCAGCGCCCCACACCCTCTGCCGTGCCTGTGCCTTCCGGTTTCTGGTGGCTCCCAGCACTCCTTGGCGGGTGGACACATTACCCCAGGCTCTGCCTCCCTCTGTGTCTCTTACGAGCAGTGGCCACTGCTCGTAAGAGGAGAGGACACAGCCTCTCCTCTGTGTCGCTCTCTTACAAGGACATTTGTCACCTGGATAACGCAGGATGGGCTCATCTCAAGATCCTTAGTTATCTCAGCAAAGGCCTTTTTTCACAGCATGCAGACACATCTTTGGGGGAGGGCATTAGTCAGCCCACTACCAGGGCATCGGCAGGAAAGGACCGCATGGACAAAAGAGCTCACACATGCCACGCCAATCAATAAAATCCCTTTGCGCAAGCCCTGCGCCTTTTCCTGCCATTTCTCCCAGAAACCACCGGGCTGCAAGGGGCATCACAGAATTCTTCAATCCTCGATCGACAACAAAAACATCTCTAGATCGATACCTGTAAGAAGGAGAGAAAGGAGTGACCGGTGTCTCATGGCTCTTCCCCGTCCTGGGCTGCTGAAAGATGAGTGCAGAGGACGGTCCCACCACTTAGCTGGAGAGACCGCTGAGGGAGCGGAGCAGAGGGGAGGTCACCCGCTCCGGGCATCCTGGGGGACAAAGGGAAAGGCCCAGGAAACAGAGGTGGAGCAGGTCTGGAGGGAATGAGCACCTCCCTGGGGTGGCCAACCCCTTCCTCACGGGGCGTCACTCACCTGGGCTGTGCTGGGAGACACCTGTGACATGGACAGGACGCAGATGGACGTCGGTTTCCCATGGCGATGAAATGCAGCAGCCCGGAGCAACCTAGAAGGCAATGTCTCAGTCCAGCCGCCACCTCCCAGCTGGGTGTTAGCATCTCCGTGCCTCCGTTTCCTCCCCTGTAACAGGGATGAGTAGAGCTGTGCTCACCTCCTCGGGCGGTGGGGAGGATTAAATTGTGCTCTGGAAATGGCGACGTGCTGCGGGGGCAGCAGGGGCTTTTCCTCCAAGGCTTGGATCCAGCACATGGGGACCAGAACTGCGAGGCGAGAGAGGGAAGATTCAGCCAAGCAGGAAGCCAGAGCTGGGCTCACACTTCCTGGAGAGGTGGCGGGCAAGTGGTCTTCTCCAGATCTCAGGGCCAGTGATCTGCCTGGTCACCGTGTCTCAACCATCAGGACCACCCACGCATCGTGGACTTCTGGTCCCAGCAACTGTGACGGGAACTTACAGAGGTGTTTGCTCCTTACACGGCCCCCAACAGTATGTTATACCCCAACATCCAGAAGACTCTGAGGGTCACAGAGGAGCAGTGGCTTGCTCAACACCATGCCACTAGCATGAGTAAGTCCTGGATTCCAAAGCTCAGGCTCTTCACCCACTGCTGCATCACACTGAAGACACAGGTGTACCTGACTCACACCATGGTATTTTCAGTCACATCCTATGGCTGGGAAAGCTGGACACTGAATAAGGGAGGCAGGAGAAGAATTGATGCTTTTGAATTACGGTGCTGGAGACGATTATCGAATATACCATGGACTGCCGAAAGAACCTATGCCTGCAGCGGTAGCCCTGTGGCATCTGATCCTGTCAGATCTCGGAAGCTAAGCAGGGTCGGGCCTGGTTAGTACCTGGATGGGAGACCGCCTGGAAACACCAGAAGCTGTAGGCTTGGGAGAAGGACCTGGCAACCCCCTCCCAAAAATCAATCTGCCATTGAAAACCCTATGAACAGCAGAGAAGCACTGACAATAGTGTTTCCCCTGTTGAACAGAGGGTCACTATGAGTCGGATACCGACTCGACGGCACCTAACAATAAGCCGAAAGAACCATCCTAGACGAAATGCAACCAGAGTGCTCCTTGGAAGGATGGAGAGCTAGATTGCATCTGATGCATTTGGGACACGTAGTCAGGATAGACCAATCCCTGGAGAAGGACATCATGTTTGGGAGAGGGGCAGGTCAACAAAAAAAAAGGAAGACCTTCAACTAGATGGATTGACACAGTGGCTGCAACAATGGGCTCAAACATAAAGAAGGTCATGTGCCTGGCACAGAATTGGGGAGTGTTTCCTTCTGTTGTACACAGGGTCACTATGAGTTGAACACAATAGCAACCAGTCACTCCTAGGAGCAGCACAGAGGGCGGAAGCTGCAGCAGAGGCGTGAAGGATCCATGGCCGAGGACGAGGCCCTGTTCTCCTCTCTGCTCCTTCCAGGAAAGATGCAATAGGAAGTGGGGTCAAAATCCAGAAATCTCAAGGACTCGGGTGAGGGACTCCTAGGGCAAATGCACCCCCTCCCTTGTGCCCTGTGCCCTGTGCCCACAGGCCCTGCAGAGGGGCTACTGCCCGGGTGAGGACAAGGCAGGGTGGCCCAGTGCAGGGAGGGGCTCCATTTAGCCCCAGTGCAGGAGAGTCCCAGAGAGCTTCATCCTCTCTGGGTACCCAAGACCCATGGGTCACCAGGCTAGACCTCTGGGTGTGACAGTCTGCACAGTACCTCGCCCTATCTGCAGACACCAAGCCTGAGCAGGAATGCCAGGGGAGGGCATGGTTTGTAATGAGCTCAAATATCACTCTGACCCAACTCCCCGCTGAAGGTCAAAGTCCAGGCTGGATCAGTCATTCCTGTGAGATGGCTCATAGAGACTGGCTTCCTGTGGGGGGAGGCGCAGCAAGGCCGGGGTCTGGAGGGGCAGGGGGCCGGCTCCTAGGCAGTGGCTACCATGGGCCATCTGGGCCCCTGATCCACCGGAGAATGGAGAAACAGCTACCACTGCTCCCAGCAGACAAGTCTCCAGCCTGGCGTCTGCCCCAATCCTTGGGATTTTTCAACAGGGACCTAGAGTAGGGGGCGAACGAATGGGAGAGACAAGAGACACAAAGGACGAGAGCAAGACAGGCTGTCTGATCAAGCTCCAAAGTCTTTAATTTTTTGCTGTAGCTTATATACGCATGGGGGGGTGGGGCAAAAATGTCACAAGGGTCAGGGACTTTCCAGAAGTCTTCAGTTCTTCCTGTATCCCTGACAACCGCTATCAAATGGTAATCTCAATTCAAAGGTCACAATACCCTGTGACTCAGCATCTGCTATTTTCACCACACCCTGCACCTTTCCATCAGGGTATCTTGTAAAAGGTTACTTATGGTCTTGGCTCCCGGCAGGAGTCCCTCCCACACTCAAGCCCTTGAATCTCGACAGCAGCACCGGGGGACTTCCCAGAGATTTCTCATCCATCGCAGTTCTTACATCAGCAGAAATGAATCAGGCTGCTTGGAATTGCTCTGCTCCTCACCCCTCACGTGCCCACGGGAGAGGTCTCAGCAGCACCACCATAGCCTCAGAGCAAATCAGGTGGCTGGCCGTCCTGCCGGCCAGACTGAGTGGCGAATACAGGGTCCTGTGTCACTCGGGGATGGGACTCATTGTGGGAAACTCAGCACCAGGAGATCTCATCGCTGTGCTAACACCCCAGAGCACACTTACGCAAACTGGGGTGCTGCAGTGTCACTGGGTCACGTAACCCCACGGGCTGCTGTTGTATATGTGGTGCGTGACTTACTAACTGCCACTGAACTGTATATTTTTTAAGGTTAATTTTATGTGGTATGAACTCCTCCTCTGTGTTTTGGAAAAGACCTCCGTGTTTTTATGTGTTGAAGCACGGGGTCTCTGAGAGTCTGTTGATTAGCTGAAGGTAACGCCCAAGATAACGTTTCATTCGCTGAAAAACCTGGAGCACCTACTATGCTCCCGGCAGCCCTCTGGACTCCCAGGGAGACAGAAGAGGACACAGAGTCCTGGCCCCGGGGGACACTGTGCTCATGGGGATGGACGGATTTATCACAAGCCAGACGGCCTAGAAGTCAGAGCGAGGCCCCGGCAATGGGACAGACGTGGGTAGCGGTAACTGTGCGCAGCAGGGGAGTCTGCAGCCAAGCATCTGGGGCCAGGGGGACCTGGGTGTCCAAGATATTATGAACTCATCTTCCAAAGGCAGAGGAGTGGGGAGAAAAAAGAGTGGCAATCCACTCCCATAGCTAACACCAGGGCAGCCATTGAAAATCCTATGACTAGCAAAGAAACGCTGGCATAGTGCCCAGCATGGCACAGTGTTGGGGAGTGTTTCATTCTGTAAGTGACCTGGGTTTAGCTCAGTTGGTAGAACACTGCTTTGTACTCTGAGGCCCTGGGTTGGATCCCCAGCACCGCAAAAATGGGAGAAGGATGTGGCAGCCCACTCCTAAAGCAATCCCAAAACAATAACAATCAACCATTGAAACAAATGCATATGACATATTGATATTATTTGTGGAAATATAAATATTATTTATATAAGTATATATATTTATATATAAATATAAATGTTATAAATATAAATATTTATATATTTATATTTATATTTATATAAATATCAATATAAATATTACTTATATTTATAAATATAAATATTATTTTATAAATATTTATATAAATATAAATATAAGTATTTATATTTATAAACATAAATATTATTTATAAGTAAACATATTAAGTAAATGAAATTTAATTGGTGGAGGAACAGGTATGATAAATATTAACATGATAAGCGTAATAGTGAACACAAGGTACAGAAAAGTCCTCCCTGTCATCGGAATGAAGCTACCACGTGTGGAAGGGACACCACTACTTCCCAGCCAGCAAGCCAGCTGTCTGCAGACACCCAGGGAAGAGCTGCTGCGGGAGATTTGTCCCCTCCATGTCCACATATCTCCCCACGCGTTACCTGCCAATTGTAAGAGGCAAATGCTGCTTATGGTGAGCAGAAACCTCTGGATGCCACCCCACCCTGTGAACTGAGTCAGCCCCCAGCACTGGCCAGGTGACATCGGCTCCTCCCGCCATGATGGGCAGAGAGGACACAGTGTCACTCAGCAGCCAGCCAGCCTGACACCATTACCTGCAGCTACACATGAAGGGACAGTGGAAACTCAAGGGACATAACAAAATCACTGGCCTGTGCACTTAAAAAAGCCAAGGTCAATCTGGCCCTGGTTACACACCTACAATTCCAGCAACTTAGAAGTTTGAGGCAGCAGGATCACAACTTCTAGGCCAGTGGCAGCCTGTGCATCTTAGCAAGAGCCTGTCTCTAATTAATTAATTAATAAATAAATAAAAGTTCAGGTGCAGCTCAGTGGTAGAAGTGCTGTGAGGCCCTGTGTTCAACCCCACAGTATTGACCAAAAAGAAAGAGTCAAGGTCAAAATTTCCAGAGAATGGCTGGGAAATTATTCTGGATGTAAGGCTACTGCAGAGCAGTGAAAATCAAATGTGCATAATGCTGGATTAGATCCCAAGCAGTAAAAGGAGCGGGCATAAAGGGCAGCATGAGGCAGCTGAAGAAATTAAAGTGCAGATATACAGATAGGGGAGAGAGGATGATCGAGCAAACTGGGCAAAACTTGAATAATGGTTGAATTCGGGTAGAGAGAATACAGACACTCCTTGCATTAATCTGACAACTTTCGTATAGATTTGAAATTACTTAAGAATTAAAAGTTGCAGGTCAGTGGAGTCATGGTAGAGGATTAAAAGCTGCCTCCCTGTGACTCTGTGAAGGAAAAGAGTCAGAATAACAAAGAAGAGACTCTATGCCAAGAGAAAAATAGAGGAAAAGCAGTGTGGAGCATGAAGTGGCTGATAGGACAGTTGAAAAACACCTAGAAAAAGAAAGGCGATGAGGAAGAGTGAAAGAAGCAGCTCACAGCTCTAGCCGCAGCTCCCCTGATGGGAGGAGAAGCAGCAAAAACCTCCCCTCTGAGAGTTTTATTTTCTCCTCTCAGGGGTCCCCGGGGTCAAGTCCTCAAGAGAAGGATGCTCCCAAAGTAGGTCCCAAAATAAATCCTGAAGAGAAGTCCATCCCCAAAGATGTGCAAGGCTCAACAAAGAGGCACAAGAAACATGAAAAGGCAAGGCACCGTGACTTCTCCACAGATCACGGCTCCTTCATAAGGAAAGCCAAAAGCATAGACACAGCTGCTACGCCAGACAAAGAATTCAAAGGTCTAATTATAAAATGATCGGTGACCTCAGAGAGGATACAAATAAGCAAAAGCATGAAGTAAGAAAGTCAGTTCAGGTAAGGTGAGAAATTCAGCAAGGAAATGGAGATTTTGGGAAAAAAATAGAAATGTTAGATATAAAAAAAAAACCTCAATAAATCAAATAAAAAACACGGTGGAAAGTAATACCAGCAGACTAGATCAAACAGAAGAAAGAATATCAGGGATGGAAGACATGGTCAAGGAAATACTACACTGAGATATCAATAGAGAAAAAAAATAATAAATGAACATGACCACAACTTTCAAGAAGTCTAGGACATGACAAAGAGACTGAACCTAAGGTCCTAAGATTAAAACCAAAGGCACAGGAAAGCTACTCAAAGAAATAATAACAGAAAACTTCCCAAAGCTAGGAGAAGAAATGGAAACCCAAGCACAAGTGGCATATAGAACCCTAAATAGACATGATCAGAAAAGAACCTCTTCACATCATATCATAGTTAAAATGCTAAGGCTAAGTCAGGCATAGTGGTACATTCCTGTAATCCCAGAAACTTAGAAAGTGGGCAAGAAGACTGCAAGTTTGAGGCTGGAGATAAATTGTGTAACTTAGTGAGACTCTATTTCAAGATAAAAAATAATCTCTAACAGGTAGGAAACGTGGCTCAGTGATAGAGCACTTGCAAAATATGCACAAGGTCCTGGATTCAGCCCCTCAGTACCACAAAAAGATAAAAATAAAAATAAAATAAAATACTAAAACTATAAGTGAGCAATTGTAAAAGCTACACGAGAAAAACGCCAACTCATTTACTAAGGTAAACCTATCAGAATAACATTAAACCTCTCATCCTTAACTCTAAAAGTCAAGAAAGCCCAAAATGATATATTTCAAGCCCTGAAAGTAAATAACTGCCAACCAAGATTGCTATATAGAGCAATGTTATGTTTTAAAATAGATGGAGAAATAAAAACCTTCTAAGATAAGCACAAACTAAAAGAATTCATAACCACTAAACCAGCATTGAAGAAGACACTTAAAGGAATCCTACACACAGAGGAAGAAGAAAGACAGTTACAAATATAATAGCTCAGGAAAGAATAAATCTCATGAGATGGATACACAAGTAAATGAGAACTAGGAGAAGCAAGGATGTCCAACTTAGTAAACCATAAAACCCCTGCTATGAATAGGGGAAAAAGAAAAGAACTATCAATATTCAAACCAACTATAAAAACAACCAAATCTATAGGAAATTCCAAATTCCTCTCAATAATAACCCTAAATGTAAATGGTCTTAATTCTCCAATTAAAAGACACAGAATAGCTGACTAAAAACCAACAAACAACTATCTGTTGTCTCCAAGAAACCTGTCTCACTGGCAGAGACACATAGAGACTGAAAAATCAAAGGATCAAAACCAATATATCAAGTATAGAGAAGCCAAAAAAAAAAAAAAAAAAAAAAAAAAAAAAAAAAAAAAAAAAAAAAAAAACAAGACTGGTTGTAATGAAATCTGACAAAGTAGACTTCAATCTAAAGTTGATCAGAATAGATAAGGAAGGGCACTACATATTAACGAAGGGAACAACTCATCAAGAAGATATAACGATTATAAATATGTAGGCACCAAATATTGGGCACCTAATTTCATAAAGTCTGCAGCCATAGCCCTGTGGCATCTGATCCCATCAGATCTTGGAAGCTAAGTAGGGTCGGGCCTTGTTATTAGTTGGATGGGAGACTGCCTGGGAACACCAGTTGCTGTAGGCATGGGAGACGGACCCGGCAACCCACTCCCAAAAATCAACCCACCATTGAAAACCCTGTGGACAGCAGAGAAGCACTGACAATAGTGTTTCCCCTGTTGTATGTAGGGTTGCCATGTGTCGGATACTGACTCAATGGCACCTAATAACAACAACAATTTCATAAAACAAGCACTGCTTAACATAAAGGGACAGATTAGTCCAGATACTATAATAATGAGTGATTTCAATACTCACTCTCACCAATAAACAGATCGTCCAGACAAAAACTTCAACAAAGAAGCTGCAGAGTTAAAACTGCACCAGAGATCAAATGGACTTAACAGCAATACACAGAACACTCCATTCAAAATCTGTGGAATACACATTCATCTCAACAGCTCATGGAGCTTTCTCTAACATAGACCACATCTTAAGCCTCAAAGCAAGTCTTAACAGATACAAATAAACTGAAATTATTTCTTGCATCTTATCAGGTCATAATGTAAAAAAAAAACCTAGAAATCAATAGCAAGAGAAATGACAGAAACTATACAAATACATGGAAATTGAACAACATACTCTTGCATGATTGGAGAGTCACTGAAGAAATCAGGGAGGGAATTTTAAAAGTCCTAGTATCAAATGAAAATTAAAATATAACCTCCCAGAAACTTTGAGATACAGCAAAGTCTGTTCTAAGAGGGAAGCTTATAGTTATGAGTGCTTGCATGAAATAGTCAGAAAGAGTACAAATAAATTACTTAATGAAACATTTTAAGGCCTTAGAAAAACAAGAGCAAACCAAACTAAACATTAGTTGTTGTTATTGGGTGCCTTCATGTCAAATCTGACTCATACACTACTCACCATTGTGCCATGCACACAATCTTTTTCTGTTTAAGCCCAGTGTTGCAGCCACTACATTTCTCCTCATTTTGAGTCATGCCATTAGTAGATGGAAAGAAAATAAAGTTCAAGGCAGAAATTAATAAAAGCAAGACTAAAAGAAGAAGACAAAGAATCAATGAAACAAAGAATTCTTTGAAAAAATAAACAAGATCAACAAACTCTTAGCAAAACTAATAAAAATGAAAAGAAAGAAGATCTAAATTAATAAAATTAGAGCTGAGGGAAAGGATATTACAATAGATACCAATGAAACCCAGAGGATTGTTAGGGAATACTTTGAAAACTTATATTCCAAAAAAGTAGAAAATTTCAAAGAGATCAATACATTCCTTAACACATATGACCAACAAAAATTAAATCAAAAGGATATAAACCACTTGAACACATCTATAATCTGCAATTAAATAGAAACAGTAATAAGGTCTCCCGAGAAAGAAAAACCCAGCACCCAAAGGATTCATTGCCAAATTCTACCGTGCCTTTAAAGAAGAATTAGCATCAATCGTCCTCAAACTGTTCCATAAAATAGAAAGGGGAAGAAGACTACCAAATTCATTCTATGAAACCAGTATTACCCTGATATCAAAACCAGATAAGGATACAACAAAAAAGGAAAGCCACAGACCAATTTCCCTGATGAGCATAGACACAAAAATTCTCAGTAAAATACTTGCAAATTAAGTACAATAACACATTAAAAACATCATACACCATAATCGAGTTGATTCAATTCCAGAGAGTCAACATACTGTAATACAGTACATAACACCAATAGATGCAGAAAAGGCCTTTGACAAAGTTCAAAATCTCTTCATGATAAGATCTCTGAAAGAACTGGGAATAGATGGAACATATCTCACCATAATAAAGGCTATGTGTGACAAACCTATAGTTAATATACTTAATGCCTGCAGCCATACCACTGTGGCATCCAATCCCATCAGATCTTGGAAGCTAAGCAGGGTCTGGCCTGGTTAGTACTTGGATGGGAGACCGCCTGGGAACACCAGGTGCTGTAGGCTTGGGAGAAGAAACCAGCAACCCATTCCCAAAAAACAATCAGCCATTGAAAACCCTATGAATAACAGAGAATCACTGACAATCGTGTTTTGCCTGTTGTACATAGGGTCACAATGAATCGGACACTGACTCAACAGCACCTAACAACAACAACAAAAACAACAACATACTCCATGGGGGGAAACTGAAAGCATTTCCACTAAAATCAGGAATAAGACAAGGGTATCCACTCTCTCTACTCTTATTCAATAGAGTGATTGAAGTCTTAGCCTGAGCAATAAGAGAAGAGAAAGAAAGAAAAGGGATACAAATGGGGAAGGAAGAAGTCAAATTATCCCTATTTGCAGATGATATGGCCCTATACTTAAAAGACCCTAAAGACTCCACCAGAAAACTTTCAGCATAGTAACTGAATATAAAGTCAACACTTAAAAATCAGTAGCATTTCCAAATACCAGTAACAAACATGCTGAGAAAGCAAGAAAATCCCATTCACAAGGGCCTCAAAGAATCAATAAAATACCAAGGAATAAACCTAACCAGGGAGGTGAAAGACTTCTACAAGGAAAACTCTAAAACACTGAAGAAAGAAAGAAACTGAAGACCCCCCTTCCCCGCTCATGAACTGGCAGAATTAATATCATGAAATGGCTATACCACTAAAAGGGATCTATAGGTTCAGTGCAATCCCCATCCAAATTCCAATGACATTCTTAAAAAAAAAAAAATAGAAAAACAATCCTGAAATTCATAGGGAAACACAAAAGACCCCAAATAGCCAAAGCAAACCTGAGTAAAAAGAGCAATGCAGGGGCATCAAATTATGCTACAAAGCCATAGTAATAAAAACAGCATGGTACTGACACAAAAATAGGCATGTAGACCAATAGAACAGAGTAACCCACGCGCAAAAGGAACAAAGGTGCCATTGGGGCAAAGACAGCCTCTTCAGGCAATGGTGCTGGGGAAACTGCATATTCACATGTAGAAGAATGAAAACAGATCCCTCTCTCTCACCCCGTACAAAAATCAATACAAAATGAATCAAAGGCCTTCATGCAGAACCTGAAACTTTGAAACTTCTAGAGGAAAACATAGGGAAAACACCTCAAGATCCTGGTCTGTTGTTGTTGTTGTTGTTAGGTGCTGTCGAGTCAGGTCCGACTCATAGCTACCCTCACAGGGTTTTCCGTGGCTGATTATTTTGGGGTTGCCTTGGGAGTGGATTGGCACATCCTTCTTCCATTTTTGCTGTGCTAGGAATCGACCATGGGACCTCAGAGACTGCAGAGTGGTGCTCTACCAACTGAGCTAAATCCCAGCCCCCAAGATGCTGGTATAGGCAAGTATTTTCTACAAAGGACTCCAAAACCCTAGGAATAGTAGCAAGAATTACAAATAGGATTGCATGAAATTAAAAATCCTCTGCACAGCAAAGAAAATAATAAAAAGAGAGCCACAAAATGGGAGAAAATCCTTGCAACCATACAGCTGACAGAGGATTAATATCCAGAGTGTACAAAGAACTCAAAAAATTAAACACCATAAACCCCAAATAATCCAATCAATAAATGCGCAAATGAATTAAACACTTCTCAAAAGTAGAAGCACAAACGGCCAATACGTACATGAAAAAATGTTCAACGTCCTTAGCTGTCAGGAAAATGCAAATCAAAACTACACTGAGATTCTCTCGTACCCCAGTCCAAATGCTGAGCATCAACAGCAACAACAAATAGACTGGTGAAGACTCAGAGGAAAAGGAAACTTTATATACTGTTGGTGGGAATGTGAATTAGTAGGCTTGGCTCAGGTGGTAGGGTGCTGCTCTGTGCTCTCTGAGGCCCTAAGTTTGATCCCCAGCACCACAAAACTGGGAGAAGGGTGTAGCAGCCCACTCCCAAAACATCAGCCTTTGAAAACTCTGAGAGTCGCTATGACTTGGAACCGACTTGACGGCACCAAACAACAACAACAAATTATGAAAATATGGCAGTTCTTCAGAAAACTAAAACTAGAACTGCCATATGATCCAGCTACCCCATGCCTGGGTATATAGCCAGGGGAATCTAAGTCCTCACACCACAGAGACCCCTGCGCCTCCACACTCATCGCAGCACTGCTCATAACAGCCAAGACATGGAGTCAGCCCAGATGCTCATTAACATATGCATGGATAAAGAGAATGCTGTGTATGTACACAATAGAGTTTTATTTAACCATAAAGAAGAATGGAATTATGTCATTTGCAGGAAAATGGATGCAACTTGAGATCATT
>VMDO01020922.1:21498-36585 GCA_007922755.1 Pedetes capensis
TGGTGTGTGTGTGTGTGTGTGTGTGTGTGTGTGTGTGACTTGAAAGTAAAAGGGGAACTTCTTGGAGGGAGGAAGGGAATAGTGGAAGAAGGGAGGGAGCAGCCAGGGGGAGTAATGAGGGCGACAGCATGAGATCAGGCACGAAACGCCATACTAAAACCCATTATGCTGCTGTTAGGTGATGTCACGTCATTTTGTATGCTAATTAAAATTATTAAATAAACTACAGGAAAAGGAAAGAATTAGAGTTACCAAAATTAGGCTCTGTCTACCCTGAAGAGGCATATTGTCTTCAGGGGTCCCCAAGACCACCATGGGGTTCAGTGATTTGAGAAGACTCACAGATCCCAGAAGAGCCGATACACTGGCAGTGGTGGTTTATTAGGGGGAAGAGAGGCAGACTAAAGTCCACAAAGGGACAGGCCACAAGGACAGGGTCCAGGGGAGACCGGGCGGGAGCTTCCGGTCAGCCTCTCTCCGTGGAACATGCACACAGCGTCGACTTCTCCGGACAGGTGGTGACAGGCATGGAGCACTGTCACCCAGGACAGCCCAGGTGTCCAGGGTTTTGATAGGGGCTGGTCGCCTGGCCATTGCCTGCCTATGTGGCTGACCTTCCGTCTCTGGTCCCTTTAGAGGCTTGATGCTGTGCCCCTCTCCTTGAATCACACTACTAGACTACCCTGGGTGGCCCAAGGCCAGATAAGCAAAGGCATTCTTACCAGCCAGGACACTCCAGGAGCTGAGCGGTCACCTCCAGAGCCAGGGAGGCCCCGGCCTCTCTTTGGAATGCGCAGGGTATGGGGCAGCCAGGCCTGCTGGGCCAGCTCTGCACACATGTTGGCAGAAGTGACAGAACAAGAGTTGGAACAAGGCAAAAGCCAAAGGGTGTCTGCGCTGGGCACATTGGCCAGGCCTGGCACAGGGCAGCAAGACTTACGTGTGGTGAGCCGCTGGTGCCCTAGCAGAGTGAAGTCAGCTGGGACTCTGCCTTCGCCTCCAAACCCAAGCTTGTGCTGCCAGCCAGCCAGCCAGCAGCTGCTTACAGAGCCCAGGGATGTGCACAGGGGAGGCAGTTGGCCAGTGTCTGCCCTCGGGGGCTCAGGCTGAGAAAGAGACATCTCATCCACACAGCAGCAAGGAAACCCATGAGGCCCCACTCTGGCTTTGCCATGTGGAAGAAGCTCACTCTCCCCTGTCTTCCAGCCTCCCTCACCTACTCTTATAGGAGAAGAAGATTCGGGAGGACTTTAGACTGAGCCAGCCCGTGCCATCACCTTCTGCAGTATAAGAAAGGGAGAACTGAGCCTGTGTACACCCTAGACCAGGGCAGTGGTTTAGCTCAGTTGGCAGAGCACTGCTCTGCACTCTCTGAGGAGCAGGTTTGATCCCCAGCAGCACAAAAACAGGAGAAGGATGTGGCAATCCATTCCCGAAGCAATCCCAAAACTATCAATCAGCCATTTTTCAGTGGGTTTTCACCCTGTGAGGGTCTCTATGAGTAGGACGCAACTCGAAGGCACCTAACAAGAACACCACCACTCAGAACAAAAGCAAGGCTGGGTCAAGCACCCTAAGAACACTGCAGGGCTGAGAAGGGACACAGAAGGACTACCGCGCGCCATTGGTCCACCTGTACTCAATTACTCTCTCGTCTTGGGATCCCTGGCAGGACCCCAAAGACCGAAGTCACATGGATTTTCTTTTGTGCTCCAAAAATCCCTAGGCGTTCCTTCACATTTTTAGGATCCTCACTTAACCAGTGAAGCCACTGAAGCCCTATGAGGCAGTGAGCTCATCGGCCAGCCCTACCTACCCTTCTTTACCACAGCCCGCACCCAGCTCTCCCTCAGAGCAGGTATGCAAAGCCTGTGGTTATCTGTTGCAAGGCTACTCTCCTCCCTGGACTCTGAGCTTCCTGGTGCCTGAGCACCAGCCAAGCACTGCCACCTTGGAGCAGTCAGCTGTCATTGCTGTAGCAGAAACGTCAACCCAAACAAACCTATGGGGGAAGAGGTTTACTGGGAGCTCACAATTAGAGAATCAGTCTGTAACGGCAGCAAGGCAGGCATGATGGCGGCAGTGGTGGCCAGGCCTGGGGTGGATCACCTCACGGCATGGCAGACCACAAAGAGAGAAAGAGAGAGACCTGAGACTTGGATTCAGGATATAAATCTCCAAAGCTCCCTCCCCCCCACAGTGACATCCCTTGCACATAGATAAGACCCTCCTTCCAAAGCTCTGTGACTGCCACAAACAGCGCCACCTGCTGGAGACCAAAGGTTAAAGCACATGCCCTTTGGGGGACCTTTATATTCAAACCTGCTGGGTGCTGCAGGCCCCATGGGATACAAGAGAGGCTGCCCTTGTTTTCACAGAGCCTGTGGCCCAGGGGGGGATACAGGCTCTCTAGGCAGAGTGGATGCACTTACCATTGCAAATTCCAACAACAGCCCCCAGGGGAAAGTGGGAGGGAAATAACAGAAGAGACCCACAATTAGATTGGGGGCAGGAGGGCACAGGGAGCAGGAATGGCCTAGGCAGAAACACCACACATGGAGGACTTGTTTGGGGCTGAAAAGGAGTCCACAGAATGACATGCCTGTTCCCTGGCTGGGTTCTGAATCACCTGAAAACCAGCCAGAGAGCAGCGTAGGGGCAGAGAGTGCCACCACCCTCGGCCCAGTAAAGGCCAGGCACAGAGATGTTATCCGGGGGGCAGGGTAGGGGCTCCCATCACCTCCTGCAACAGAAGAAGGAGGGAGAAGAAAGGCCAGCGCTGTCTCTCCTCCAAGCCTTGGGGTAAATCAGAGACCGCCCCGGGGCAGGGCTGGGTGCAGGCCCTGGGCAGAGGGTGAGGCTGGCATCCAGGGTGATGAGAGAAGCCCAGCTGCCTCCAGGGCACCAGGCAGGGAAGGCTGAGGACCAGCTGGGAAGGAGCAGTGGCCAGAGCCGGTGGAACTGGCAGGCTGGAGCCAGCTCAATTGGCCTCCCAAGAGCCATGGGACCCCAACCAGCTGAGAGCAGAGTGTGCCTTGCTGCAGATACCCTTTCAAAAGGTGCATCCAGCCGGGCACGGTGGTGCCCACCTGTAATCCCAGCGGCTTGGGAGGTAGAGGCTGGAAGATGGCAAGTTCGAGACCAGAGGCAGTCTGAGTAACTTAGCGAGACCCTGTCTCAAAAAACTAAAAAAAAAAATGGGCTGAGGGTGCAGCTCAGTGGTCCAGCACTTGCAGAGCATGCAGGTGTGAGGCTCTGGGTTCAACCCCCAGTACCATAAAAAAAAAAAAAAAAAAAAGCTGCATCCTCCTGCCACGTGGGGACCCCGCTGGAGAGGGACAAAGAGGAGCAGGGGGACTGTCTGGGGACCAATCCTCAGTCCAGGACAGTGATGACACAGATATGGGGCAGGAGTGGAACCCAAGAAATGCACCTCAGCCTGAACCAGCCAGGACACAGCCTCCCAAAGGGGTGTCTCCGCACCTCTCCACCTCTGTGGCCAGCATCCCCAGCACAAGAATGCAGAGCGGGCATTAAAGGAAAGGAAAGCAATGTTCCCAGGGATGTGCAGAGCAATCGGGCCCCTCTCTCCAGGCTGGCAGGGGCGGAGTGAACGTTCCGGCAGCTCAGCTCACCAAGCCTTATGTTGCTGATTTCGTGAACACATCGCTGAGATTTTTGTCTCCCATGCAGGAGGCCGGGGCCCCAGGCAGCATCCAGTTTGATTCAGGAGAGAGGGATGAGGAAAGTCAGCCTTTTCCAGGAATAAGAACATCGCTGCTCAGCTGTTCTAGAGAGAGGCAAGGAATCTGGCGGCAGGGGGGGTGCAGTTAGCCCTTACAGCATGACATGTTCTGTTAAATTACTAAAAGGAAAGATTCAGGTTTCTCTGAATCTGAAAGATAGAGTAATTACTGAACCAGAACTCGCAGCAGGGGATGTTTTATGGAACCTAATTAAAGCTGAGCGGAGGAGAGACTCACCACATCTGCGAGAGGAACAGAGGGATGAGGGGAACGCCCCAGCAGGTGCCAACAGGCGGAGCACCGCAAGGGCGGCAAGAGGCGGGACAAGGACAAGGGGCCGTCCTAAAAGACACAAGGTCACAAGTGCCTCCCACGGGCCTTCCTGAGGGCAGGTCACCTGTGCACACATGCAGAGCTGCATGGGTGAGCGCCAACCTGCTTGCACACATACACACATGTGCACAGATGTGTGCGTGGATGTATACATATGTGTGCACATGTGCACACACCTATGTACATGCAAGACCACCCGTGCCCGTCCATAGCATGGACACATCAGCATGCACACCCACAGCTACACAATGGCACCTGGGCACCCACGTCCACATACACGTGTGGACACATCCGTGGAGCAATATGCGTGCACAGACACAGGGAGCGCCTCTCTCCTTCTGTCCATCACAGGGACACAGCCTTCCATTTTCCCGGTCCATCGGCAGGACTGCCGGGCACCTGCCCACCACCGTAAAGAAGAAGAAGGACAGGTGGACACCCATCCTCTGTGGCGCTTAGGCACCTGGCATGAGCCAGTCTGCAGTATTGCAGCAGCAGAAACCAAGGGGAGCTGGAGCAAAGCAAAACTCCACCCCAAGCCAGGCCAAGGCAACAGATCTTCACTGGGCGTCCAGGCAAAGCGAGCCCAAAGCGAGGACAAGAGGGAGGGAGGTGCAAAGCCAGGCGGCGGGGCGAGGAAGGAGAGAGCGGTGAGCACGATGCCAGGCAGAGCCCCCTGCAGGCGCGTGCAGCCTCCCAACCTGCCCTACCGCCCCATGGGTGCCGTGGCCAGTGTGTCGGCCTGATGCATGGCAAGTCCCTGGCTGGGCTTCTAGGAGACCAGAGTTCCTGGGGATTCCAAGCTAAGATGGGAGGAGGAAAATCTCTCTGCTCGGTTGGGTGCCCAGCTCCCCCTTGGCAAAGGTCAGCACCCACGGCTCTGAACTCCAATGGTATGCAAAAGATATCAAATCCCAGGCCCTGAAGTTGAGGTTGTCAGTCAAGGCCAGAGTGACAGAAGGAGCCAAGATCTCTAGCACATACCTAACCAACCTAGCAGGTGGCAGCAGCCAGCACGGAGGGCCCAGCATGCCCAGGACAAATGGCAAGCTGGCCCTCAAAGATGGCAGAGCGGGGCAGAGCTGGCTCGTGTCCCTGAGGGAATCCAAGCCTGGTGTCCAACACAGATAGTCAGCCAAACACATGAGTGAGCCGTTTCCACACTGCAGGCCACCAGGGTCCCAAACCCATATGTCGAGGTGGCCCACGCTTTGGTGTGCCCACTGCCTGCTACAAAGACAAAACCTCAGGCAAAGGAAACCTGGACATTCTGTGTAGGGACATGGCATAGGCTACCACCACAGGACCCTTTCTAACACCTGTCCTCATGGCCCTCTGCAAGCCTGACCCAGGCCACCTGTCCTGGGCCACCCCTCCAAGATGGAGTCTGTCCTGCTGCTGGAGACCGGCAGGCTGTAGATGCATGCAATGGCTGAGTCAATGGCCGAGGATAAGTGGGCCAGCAGAGGATGCAGGGACATCACTAGGGTATCAGAGGTTCCCAGAGGACATAGCACAGCCAGCACCCCGTCACCACTGGGCCACAGAGAATTGCTTATTGGCCCCCTAGTTAAACTTTAGCCCTTCCCCCCACATGGTATAACCTCCAGGCCTGTCTCTGCCCACGTGTCCTTCCCTGGAGCCCCCACACTAGGTTATCCTGCACTGTTTGCTGACGATGCAGATTCCCAGGCTCAGCCAGACCTGCAGAATCTTTGTTTCTGCCTCAGCCCAGGAAGTCCTCTGCCCCGGGGATCTGGGGATCCCCAACTCTGAATGTTCAAAATCTTGCCCCACCCTCTGCCCCTACCCAGAACATAAAGATCCAGAATCCTATTTCTTCCTTCAAGAAGCTTCCTGGAGTCAAGGAAATAAAATGCATAAAGATTGGGATTTGTTTGTTTGTTTGTTTGGAGTGAAGAATGGAATTAAACAAAGGCCAGGCATAACCCTGAAGCTCAGCCAGAGGCCGGGGGAAACCCCTGGAACGAGTCAGCTTATTCCATGAACGTGGCCCATCCGCTGAGGGGGACAGAGGAGATGGTGTGGCCACTGAAGGAGGCTCAGGAGTAAAGAGAGGAAGGGGTGTCCCGAACTCATCCTCGGGAAGTGACGGGCTGGCTACACTCCCTCACTTTTGCATCCTTGGCCAGGAAGGGGGTGTGGCCCTCGGACAGCTAGGAAGGTCAAGTGGCCCCTGCCCAGGCCAGAGGAGCTCCTGCGCCACCCCCTGGTCTCCAGGGAGAATCTAGAGTCGCCATGTTAACACCTCCCCTCCCCCTCTTCCCCGGGTGGGCCGGGACCATGGAGCACGTGGTGGAGCTAATCAAGGCTGCAAGGTGCAGAGACGCCAGTACATTCTCAGTGACCCAGGGAGAGCCCAGGAAATGCAGGGAGGGGCCTGGAGCAAGTGCGGAGGAGCCAGGCAGCCGGCCCTCGGCCTCCGGAAAACCAAGAGAGCTCCCAGGCAGCTCGGGCGAACAGGAGTCCGGCTGGCTAAAGTTGCACTCAGACCCGTGGAAGGCGCAATCAGAACTCGCTTCCAGTGTCAGCTCAATACGCTGCACTCCAACAGCTGCCTCTGCCTGGGACCCAGCCTGCAGGACAGCTCTCGCACAGGACACAGGTCCTCCTGGGCCGCCTGAGGCTCCAGCAATGGGCCAGGGCTGGGCCATGATTGTACAGCAAATTCACCCGCTGCAATGAGCAGGAAAGAAGAGGTAAAAGCAGGAAGGCCCCCCCTCCCCTGTCACTGAGCATTTAGGAAGGCCCACTGGGGACACAGTGGACAGCCCCGGGGAGTCCTGTCCAGGAGCATGGACAGGATCAGAAGGGTCCAGCATCCCTTTCCACAGATGGAAGGAGCGCGTCCCCTGCTGGGCACTGTGGGTGTTGCGAGGTGCAGCCCCTTCCTGGCTGCTGGAGCTAGGACCACCCGTCAGCACGCAGAGGCCCAGCCGCCCTCCCAGGGAACTGGACGCAAACCCTTGCTCTCTGGAGCCCGAGGATCCCAGTCTGTCTGCAAATGCCGGCATTAGCTGGGCCCCACCAGGCTGTGAGGCAGAGAAGCCCCTTCTTCTCCCTGGGGCCAGCCGTGGCCAGGGACCCGGCAGTAGCTGGAAGCCCATGGGAGCCTGTGAAAGCCATGGAAACAAGGAATTTACGTGGTCATGTCAGCCCACAGCAGAGGAGATCCTGTGTCTCTAGAGTCCTGACCCACAGACACCCAACCTCTAACAGGTCCCAACAACCCTCAGACCAGCTCCCCTTCACTTCAGAATTCAGGAAGAAGGGCCAGGCCACCAGCGGTCCCTCCAGGCCACGCTGTCCCAGCTCACTCGCTCCCACCACTGAGGGCAAACGGCCCCAGGCGCACAGCTCTGTCCTGAGCAGCCTCTGCACAAGAAGCACAGCCCAGCGGGCCTGGAACACAAAAGCCAAGGACAGAGGGAGCCCCAGCCCAGACACTTATCACCCAGCCCGGGACAAGTACAGAAAAACGAGGGTTTAAGGAAAACCTTGCACACGGACATTCACAGTGGCACGATTCACAACAGCCTCAAGGCAGGGGCAACTCAAATCTCCATGGTGGACAACTGAATAAGCCACTGTGGTCCATGCGTGCGATGAAATGTTATTCAGCCACAAGGAGGGAAGACATTTTGACGTCTGCTATGATGTGGATGAACCTTGAAAACCTCACGCTAAGTGAAGGATGCTGGTCACAAAAGGCCACATGGTCGCTAATAGGAAAATCCAGAATAGGAAAATCCATAGGGTCAGAGAGCAGAGTAGTGCTTACCAGGAGCTAGGGACGTGGGAGAGGTGGGGAAGATGGGTTTCCTTTAAAGGTGATGAAAATGTCCTGAAAGGAGAGAGGGTACAAAATACCACTGAATTGTTCTTTGTTGTTGTTAGGTGCTGTCAAGTTGGGTCTGACTCATAGAAACCCTATGTACAACAGAATGAAATACTCCTCAACCCTGTGCCAGGCACATGATCTTTTTATGTTTAATCCCATTGTTGCAGACACTGTGTCAATCCACCTAGTTGAGGGTCTTCCTTTTTTTGTTGTTGTTGACCCACCACTCTCCCAAACATGATGTCCTTCTTCAGGGATTGGTCCCTCCTGACTACATGTCCAAAATATGCAAGACGCAGTCTAGCCATCCTTGCTTCCAAGGAGCACTCTAGTTGCACTTCTTCTAGGACAGATCTGTTGGTTCTTTTGGCAGTCCATGGAATATTCAATATTTGTCTCCAGCACCATAATTCAAAAGCATCAATTCTTCTCCTGTCTCCCTTATTCAACGTTCAGCTATCACAATATATATAATGTGACTGAAAATACCATGGCATGAGTGAGGAGTACCTTCATCTTCAATGTGACATCTTTACTTTTCAACACTTTTAAGAGGTCTTCTACAACAGCTTTCCCCAATGTAATGCGTCTTTTGATTTCTTGACCAAGTAAAGCAAACTCTTGGGCAACCTCAATGTTTTCTCCACTTACCACGAAGCTGTATACTAACCCCTGTTGTAAAGATTTTTGTGTTCTTGATGTTGCAATACAATTCATACTGAAGGCTGTGTTCTTTGATCTTCATCAGAAAATGTTTCAAATCCTCTTCAGTTTCAGCAAGCAGAGTTGTGTCATCTGCATAATGCAAGTTGTTAAGGAGTCTCACTCCAATCCTGATGCCATGTTGTTCTTCATAAAGTCCAGCTTCTTGGATTATTTGCTCAGCGTAGAGATTGAAGAGGTACGGTGAAAGGATACAGCCCTGACGCACACCTTTCCTGACTTGAAATCAAGGCAGTGTTTCCTTGTTCTGTTCAAAATGATTGCCTGTCCATGTACAGATTCCTCATGAGTACATTTAAGTGCTCTGGTATTCCCATTCTTTGCAATGTTATCCAATGCGATCCACAGAGTCAGATGCCTTTGCCTAGTCAATAAAACATAGATAGACATCTGGTATTCTCTGCTTTCAGCTAATACCCATCTGACATCAGCAATGATATTCTTGGTTCTATGCCCTCTTCTAAATCTGGCTTGATTTTTGGCAGTTCCCTGCTAATATGCTGCTATAGTTACTTTTGAGTGATCCTTAGCAAAATTTTACTTGTGTTAGATATTAATGATATTGTTCAATAATTTCTGCATATGGTTGGATCCCCTTTCTTGGGAATAGGCACAAATATGGATCTCTTCCAGTCAGTTGGCCAGGTAGCTGTTTTCCAAATCTCTTGGCATAGACAAGTGAGCACCTCCAGTGCTGCATCTGTTTGTTGAAACATCTCAATTGGTATTCCATCAGTCCTTGGATCCGTGTGTTTCAACAGTTCCTTCAAGGCAACTTCCACTTCTTCCTTCAGTACCACTGGGTCCTGATCATATGCAGCCTCTTGAAATGTTCAGTCATTCACCAATTCTTTTTGGCATAATGACTCTGTTATATTATTGCATGGTTACTCCTACATTATGTGGATCCTATCTGAATTTAAATTTTCATAAAAAGAAAAGCTGGGCATGGTGGCACACTACTGTAATCCTAGTGGCCTGGGAGGCAGAGGCAGGAGGATTGCAAGGAGACCAGAGGCAGTCTGTGTAACTTAGCAAGACCCTGTCTCAAGAACTAAAGAAATGGGCTGGGAGTGCAGCTCAGTGGTCCAGCACTTGCAAAGCATGCAAGTGCAAGGCCCTGGGTCCAACCCCCAGTACCACAAAAAAAAAAAAAAAAAGGAATTGAAGCAAGGGTGTGCTTGGGTGTGACAGATGGTAACCAATAGAGAACACCAGGTCAGTATGTGCACTTGACTATCCAGGCAAATCAGTGCATAGTCACCTGCCCAGAAGGATGTGAGGACGGCAGCCAGGCTTGCCAGGGGGCTGCAAGCATCCTTGTCAAAGCCCCTGCCCAGGGCCTAGGAGGCCAAGAGGGAAGGGACGCATGGTACTCTGAGGCTCCAGCGGATGTGAAGCCCCCTGGGGAAACCACAATGGGCTGAACACTTGCCTGCACATGGACTGATGAGAAGACGGAGGCTGCTCCTGGTGCCCCTGCCTGAGTCAGGTGAGAACTCCTGTCATCAGCCACCAGCCCCCCCGACTCTGCCCATGGTGGTCACAGGCTTGTGACTCAGCTTTCCAAACCTCTCTGGGAAGGAGGACGCAGTCCCCCAGCATCTCTGGACAGGGCGGAAGGAGGCCTTCCCTGTGACAACAGAGCCCAGCTCTCCTTCCTGCCCCTCTCCTCCAAGACCTCTGGAAAGATCCCACACCAGCAGCAGCCGTGGATCTGGGGGCACCTGGAAGCCCTGGCTTACAGCTAACAAAGGGTCCAGACGGGAGGGACCAGCACCCTCCCACACTGTCTGGAGATGTGCTAATTGGTACTAAAATCAGGTTCCGAGAAATAATTACAGTCTGCACAGGATGGAAGATTTAACAAGACAGGGACGTCTTAAATCGCAAGATGGCAGAGGTGTCAAGGGAACAGCAAGGCCACAGGGAAAGAGGAGGAGGAGGGTGGTTATCCTGGGAGCCCACAGCAACGCAGACGGGGTAAGCAGAGCTACGTGCCCGCGGCACCCGGCCTACCCTCCCAGGTAAGTAGAAAGCTGGCACTCTCCTGCCCTTGTGCCGCCTTCCTGTGGATCCCTGCAGACCCTAGAGAGCCTTTGTGTCCCTGGGGTTCATCCTGGGTGAGTCAAAGGCAGAAGCAGGGGGCAGAGTCTGGCCTTCCAAAGGATCCATTTTCATCCTAACTCCACACCTTCATGCGTCACCTACTGGAAAAATCTTGAGAGAAGATTGTCCTGGATTATCCAGGTGGACCCTAAATCCAGGATCAAGTGTCCTTATAAGACATGCAGAAGGGAGACAGGGAGAGGGGGCCAGACACAGGGAGACGAGGAGGCTGCGTGACAGAGGCAGAGACCAGAGGGATGCAGCCACCAGCCAGGGAGCATCTGGAGCCACCAGAGGTGGGAGAGGCAGGAAGGATCGGGGCCCTGCTGATCCCCCAGTTTTGTAACTAGAAGAGAACAAACTTGTGCTGCTTCCAGCCACCCAGTTTGTAGCCGTTCGGTACAACCGAGGCCCAGTGGCTGAACCTGGAGCCTGACTTCTCCGGGTCTGACCGGGGCCCTGGCTTGCGCAGGTACGCATGGCCTTCTGTCACCGGCAGTGCAGGTCAGACCTGTGGGAGGCTCCAGGGGCCCTGGCAGAGCCTTCTTGTCCACGGCTGAGCTCCGAGCACCAGTGGCCAGAGACTCAGGCACTACGTCAGCCAGGCCACTGCATGGCTGGCCCTGCGTGGGCTGCCTGGGGTGCTCTCAGTGGTCCCCCACCCTCGCTTGCCCTCCCTGCCTCTGCTGAGCCTGGGCCCCTCCTGGGACACTCCCAGACACAAAGGCAGCGAGCAAGGTCAAGGTAGGACAGGGACCACAGGTGGCCCCTAACTTAGCCAACACAGCTCCAGGTACCCCTCTGGCCCAGTCTGGCACCACGTCTGGACCATCCGAGCTGGGGGAGGGAGGAGGCAGCAGACAGTAATTCCAGGGCCTCTCCCTCCAAAGCAAAGCCGGAGCGCAGGGAGGCTGCCTGCCCACTGCTGGCATGGCTGGGCCGTGGGCTCCACCGCTGGGCCCCATGAGCACAGGGCTCAACCCACAGAAGCCACTGGAGCCCACCTTTCCAGCCACTGGTTTGCAGAGCGCTGAGACCTGGCTGCAGTGCTGGTGGCCGTGAGACCCCGCCCCACAAGAGCCTTCCTGTCCATGGCCAGGCTCTGAGCACCAGTGACCAGAGACTCAGGCACCACGTCAGCCAAGCCATTGCATGGACGGCCCTGTGCGGGCTGCCTGGGGCGCTCTCAGTGGGCTCCCCAGGGAGTGTCAGAGGGAGGAAGACACAGGGCAGCAGGCGGCAGTAGCTATTCACGGGACTCATAAATCACAGCCACAAATGCTCAGCTTCCCACCACCCCCCACTTACCTGCTGTGACCTTGGGTAAGTTACCCACCACTCTCTACCTCAGTTTCCCCATCTGTCATTTGCAACTGATAATAACCCACCTCCAGGATTGATGTGGGATGAGTTAATATTTGTGGGGTACACGAGTCCACCCACGCCAGGACCCTCGCAAGCCACATAAATGCTGGTTAAGTTGGAAAGAAATAAAGCAGAACTCTGTGATCTTGGTGTCTCCTTCTGTAAAACTGGAGAATTGTCCTGAGGGACAAATAAAGTGAGGTGTGGTGGCCGCTGAACACAATCCCTCACCCACAATCCTCAGCAACGAGTGCGACAACCCATCATCATCGCCACCTTCACCACCGTCTCACTGTTCACAGGGACGGAGGACAGTGGGGTTTTCCTGTGGCCCTCGCAGGGCCCAAAGAGGGCACCTGAAATCGAGGAATGCCACGAAGGCCCTGCTGGGTTGTCCCTGACACAAAAGAAAGCTGAGCTACGCCTGCCAACCCCCAAACGCGTTCTCTGACCAACAGATTCCAAGCTCCGGAGTCATGGTTACGGGGGTATCCACAGCTCAGTTCTCACTGAAATCCAGAGCCCTGCCCCGCTGCCCTCAATCCTTGGGTCATATGTCTCTGGCTTTATGGGTTGAGACTGGGTGCCCTGAGGAGCCAGGTGGGCTGCCCCAGACCCTACCCAACCAGAACAACGCCCCTCCCAGAAGAAAGCAGCCATTCCAGCATGGAAGCCCCTGGCTCTTAGCTCTTAGCCTTTCTCCACCCAGTTACATGGGCACACTCATGCACACAGGCACTCATGCACACAGGCACTCATGCACACAGGCACTCATGCACACAGGCACTCATGCACACACACACACTCATACACACATACATGTACACACACACGCACGCACACACACACACACACCTTTGCCAAGGAACTCAAGAGTGTTACTGGGATATTAGAGCAATGACCTAAAATAAGCCTTTCCCCTAAATACTTGAGCTGGGATTTAGCTCAGTTGGTAGAGCGCTGCGCTGCAGTCTCTGAGGCCCTGAGTTCAATTCCCAGCACTGCAAAAATGGGAGAAGGGCCTGGCAATCCACTCCCAAGGCAATCCCGAAACAGTCAGCCATTGAAAACCCTGTGAGGGTCACTATGAGTTGGATACCGACTTGACGGCAGCTAACAACAACAACAACCTAAATACTTAACATTTCACCGTGTCTCACTCTGGCTACAACCAAGTGCCTCATAAGCCACTGTCCCCACCTAGGTAAATCTCTCTGCAGTGACATAAGTTCCAACTTCTGCAGCAGATAGTCCTGAAAATGTCAAACCCATCACATCAGATGCGGGCAATTTAAGAGGAGCTGGGCAAGGCTCTTTCAGAAGCCTATGCTCTCTGCTGGAGCCGCCGGGGAACAGAGAGAAAATGACATCCGTCCCTCCTCAGGCAGAGATCAATGCTTATCAAAAGGTTTAATGGCTGAGCAGCCCCCATGCAGTAAGTACTTTTCAAAGCAAGAGAGGAATGAAGGGACAGGAGAGATCCAGGGAACTCGAAGTTCTTTCCCAGCACTGGGAAGGTATAATCTGGTTATTACGGCTCCATGGGAAGAAGATCCAGGAAAGAGGCCTTTTCTTCCTTCCTTCCATCCATCCATCCATCCACCCATCACCTACACTTCCCCACCCAGCCACCATCTACCCACCCCTCCTTCCCTTTTTATCCATCCATCCATCCATCCATTTATCTGTCCATCCATCCAACCCTCCATCCATCCATCCATCCATTTATCTGTCCATCCACCTAACCCTATACCCATCATCCATCCACCCATTTATCTGTCCATCCATCCAACCCTCCACCCATCACCCATCCATCTTTCTGGTTCACTCGGAAGCAAGTCTTTCCTTAAGATGGATGCAGTCTGGAAGCTTTCATACCATCTTGATCCTTATAAGAGAATCATCCAAATATAGACATTGAATCTTCTCTATGTACTTTGAAACTCAAGGAACAAATGATTCCAGGGGGCATTTTTAAACAACAGTAGAAAGTTAAGACCAGACTTGTGGTTTCTTTCTTTCTTTCTTTTTTCAGAAAACATGGAGACTTTTTACATATTCCAGCAATAAAGTAGTTGTGTGGAGAATCCCCTATTGCGCTCAGCTCTTCTAGGATGATCGCAGTGTTTGGAAAAGCCAGATCTCCCTGGGGCAAGATGATTAGGCCCATGCTAAGCTCTGCCAGAATCCCCTCCCTGCCCTGCAGAGAGCCCTGCTGCCCTCACCTTCACTGCTGCCCTCCTTGTGCCTGTACACACGGCCCGCACCAAGGCACAGGCTTCCGACAGCACCATTTCACCCCTGTACAGCATCTTACCAGAGTGCACCCATGGCACCCGGCCTGGGCACAGCAGTCCACTGGGAATGAGGAGGGTGAAGAATGCCACACCGCAGTGTCCCCCAAGCATAGAGCAATCCCCTGAGCATGTGAGGAAGACAGGCACCAGATGTGGATCTGCATGAATTCAGTTTTTAATTCTGAGGCCAGGTGACCAGACTTTTGAATATTTTTCATGAAAACGCAACAGAAGTCTCTTAGGTTGCCTCTCAGAGTTTGGCGGGCTGAGACGCTGGGGAAGAATATCCACGAGGCACCCCTTCCGGTATCACCTCAGAGAACAGAGCAAGAGCCCAGGGTGCTCCACACAAGCCTCAGCTGTCATGAGGGACCCTCTCCCAGACAGCAGAACGAACTAGCCTCCACACGTCGGCCCCTTCATCTCCCTTTCTACGACTTGGATTGTCTTCAAGAGCCTCTCAGCATTGATTTGATGCAAGGCGGCTTTATTTCATTATCGACTTCAGGTCCTGTGTAAAACAAGAAGTTTACGTCCATGCTTGGAACATAAACGCTGCCATGCTGTCTAAATATTTCAGCTCGCTGTCACGGGGGGACAGCGAAAGCGTAAACGCACTTTTCATTGACTGTCATCACTCAGAGCCCACGTC
>VMDO01020923.1:0-36323 GCA_007922755.1 Pedetes capensis
TTATCAGGCCTGACACCGTCCTTTTATCTCTGGCTCTGAAAGCATTTTACAGCATTTCCCAAGTTATCTTCAAGAAATCACAGGCTCAGAACAAAGCACTTGACAAATGCATGGGAGCAGCAAATAAACATCAGGGAGACTTGGCTGAGAAGACTCCCCTCTGCTCTCTCAGATGCCCTTTTGTCTCAACAATTCCACAGTGACAAATTGGCCCACTCTTAGTCCTCCACCAAATTTCTTAGTAGGATCTAAGTGCACCCATGAATAATGACCACCCAAAGAATGGAGACGTGGGTCCTTCTACAACACAGCTGAGCCCATTTAACATGATCATTTAAATAGTTTATTGTTACTATGGAGGTTTATCTGAACAAAAGGTAATATCAGAAATGAAGCAGTCGTTTTGACCTTAAACATAATTGGGATCCAAGGATATATAGAAAAATATTCCCATAAAAAGTCACACAAGTAGAAGAGAAGACTTTGGTGTGTGGGGAGGGGGGCGAGGGGATGAAGTGCACAAGAGGGTAAGGGAGAAGTTATGTGAACAATGTGCAATGAAACACCTATATGAAAATGTCACAATGAAATGCATGTCCGGATGAATCACATTAAGTTGTACATTAAGATTTTCCCAAAAAAAAAAAAAAAAGATAATAAGGGAAAGTAAATGAAAAGAAAGAAAAAAAGAAAGAAAGAAAGAAAGAAAGAAAGAAAGAAAGAAAGAAGAAAGAAAGAAAGAAAGGGAAGGGAAGGAAGGAAAGAAGGAAGGAAAGAAGGAAGGGGAGCAGTCTACCCATAAAACCACTCAGCCCTGTAGTTTATGACAAAAGCCCATTTCCTCTTTAGCAATAGGGAATGATAGTAGAAAATCAGCTTTTAGAGATACATCTGGATTTTTAACACCAATTCTTGCACTTTTCATCTGTGGAATCTTAGGCAGACTATGCAACCACTCTGAAACACAGGTTCTTTATCTGTAAAATATGAGTATTTGCACTGACCATGCATGGCTATCCTAAGGTTTGAATCATGTTTGTAAATACCCAATACCTTATGAGAACTCAGTCCAAAATGAGAGATGTTACTGTTATTCTATGTCTTAGTCCATTTCTGCTGCTGTAATAAATTACCTTAGGCTGGACAATTTATAAATAACAAATATTCATTTCTCACAGTTCTAGAAGCTGGAAAATCCAGGATTGAGGCTGCAGCAAATTCAGTGTCTGGTAAGAGCCCCCTCTTTACCCCCAGCTTGGTGCCTTATTGCCGCATCTTCCAGAGGAGATTAACTCTGTGTCCTTGTGTGGCAGAAGAACCAAAAAAGGACAATCTCACTCCCTCAAGCCATTCTACAGAGACTAATCACCTCCCAAAGTTCCCATCCCTAGATAGCATTTCTATAGGTGTTAGTGTCTAACATACAACTTTTGTAGGGACACATACATTAAAAATCAGTGCATTCCTGAACAACCATTTGTTTGGGCTGACATGACTCATAAAACAATTGCCATTCTATCTAAAAACTGTGATGTCTGAAGACATCACAGATCCTTCAAGGCTCCAGTTAAGGTTGTTGGAATATCAGACCAGTTTCATATGGACCTGCTCCCTCCCGAAGGGGGCCAACGTAAACCTCCTGGAATGCAGAGCTTTACTTTGGATAATAGATCCCAGCATCTTATACAGCCCTCAGCACTGATCTCTAAACACACCAATCTCAACTTTCATTTTCAAAGACACCAAATCGATAGCTACTCGCTAAGCTTGATACTGAGCATACTTCTAATATAAGAAAACTCAGAAGGGTTGACAGGTGTCAATAAGGGCTGATTGATTTCCAAGGGATGTATTAAAAAATGAGGGTGCCAATTTATTTTTCTCTGCCGATGTCTGATAACAATTTCAGGTCCCTTAAACTACACTTGCATCCCTTTCAGATGCCACTTAGATTGTTGAGGGGTTTGAATATTGCTCTTTTATTGCAATTGTTTTCTCCACCTAATGCATCATCACTCCTCCACTGATAACAGTTATGACATTATCTTCCACACCAAGACTCCCCTCTTTGGAACGACCACCATATCATTAGCACCACTGCAATCTCCATCATCAAACTTAATAAAGTTACCTGGCAACATTCACAATACAAGGAACAAAAGCAAATCATAGGACTAAAAGTGTTTTGATAAAGACATTAGGTTCTCTCATGAAGCGTCTTACACTTAACAGTGTACATACTAAGGCATATACGTGACACATATTAGCACATATCAATGTCTATGATTGAAATGCTTGTGCAGTTCTAAAATTCCTATGTAGAAAATTTACCCACAAGGCAATGTACTAAGAATTGAACCCTTTCAGAAGCGATTAGGTCATGGAGATGGAGTCCTCACAAATGAGCCAGTGCCCTTGTAAAAGTGGCTCAAGAAGCACCTCAGCCCTTCCCTCCCCTGAAGACCCAGCAGGAAGGTATTATCCATGAACCAGGCAGCTGGCCCTCACCACCCTCTGAGTCTTGGACTGCTCAGACTCTTGTTGTTGTTGTTGTTGTTGTTGTTAGGTGCCGTCAAGTCAGTATCCAACTCATAGCGGCCCTCTGTACAACAGTGCTTCTCTGCTGTTCATAGGGTTTTCAATGGCAGATTGATTTTTTGGGAGTGGGTTTCCAGGTCCTTCTCCCAAGCCTACAGCTTCTGGTGTTCCCAGGTGGTCTCCCATCCAGGTACTAACCAGGCCTGACCCTGCTTAGCTTCCGAGATCTGACGGGATCGGATGCCACAGGGCTACTGCTGCAGGAGCTCAGACTCTAGTACTGTGAAAAATAAATGGTTTTTGTTCATAAGCCACTTCGTACACAGCATTGTGTTCTAGCAGCCCCAAAGCACTAACGATAGGACTTAGTAAATTTCAGGCAAGTTCAGGGAGATGGGGCCTGGAAATAGGGAACCACTGAGGCAAGGCAATCAGCAAGCAACCAATTTATATCACACAAGTTTTAGGAACCTGCAGCTGTAGCCCTGTGGCATCCAATCCCGTCAGATCTCGGAAGCTAAGCATGGTCGGGCCTGGTTAGTACTTGGATAAGAGACCTCCTGGGAACACCAGGAGCTGTGGGCTTGGGAGAAGGACCTGGCAACCCGCTCCCAAAACAATCAGCCATTGAAAACCCTATGAATAGCAGAGAAGCACTGACAATAGTGTTTTGCCTGTTGTATCTAAGGTCGCTATGAGTTGGACACTGACTCAAGGGTACCTAAAAACAGCAACAAGTTTTGGTCAGACCACATGAGTTTCATTGTCCTATGTCCCACTCTTCAAAAGAAATAGGCAGTGACTTGGTCAACAGTCACCAGATCAAGTCCCACAGCCTGGCCAGCAGTCACCCCTAACTGAGGAGCTATCTACTAAAGCAGCTCAAAAAGTCCAGCCCAAACAAAGGGACCATAAACCCCCTTAGACATCCCAGTCAGGCTCCCTTGTGTGTACAAGGGCTTTGTCTGTATTCCCAATTAACTTCCCTTGCTCTTGCTTGCCTTGACCATCTGTGCATTTATTCCTGGGTCCAGGGACCCAGGGCCAAGTCTCACTAAGATACGCACATGCTACCAACTCTTTCAGTATGCTAGATCATGTCTCATTAGGCTCTTAGCACTAGCAAAACCCCTGGCACAAAGTAAATGTTCAATAAACACTTGACAAAAGAGTGGGTGAGCCACGTCTCACACAGCATGTTGAAGAACGACAGGACAGAAAGAATATATTTTTTTTTCTGTTAAAGAGAAGATTTTAAAGAATGTGCAGTGGGAGAATTAGTGACAAGATGAGGATTATTGAATTTCTTTTTTACACAACAATTTTCTCTGCATAATCCTGAAAGAACAAATGAAAACACTAAGCCTGGCTTATACGTTGGGTCACTAAATTAAAGGGGTGTATCTATGGGTGTGGGCTAGGATTTAGCTCAGTTGGTAGAGTGCTGCGCTGCACTCTCTGAGGTCCCGAGTTCAATTCTCAGCACCGCAAAAATGGGGGAAGGACCTGGCAATCCACTCCCAAGGCAATCCCGAAACAGTCAGCCATTGAAAACCTTGTGAGGGTCGCTATGAGTCAGATACCGACTCAACGGCACCTAACAACAACAACATGTATGATGTATGGGTGTGTATATGTGTGTATACATACATACATACATATGTATATATATGCATGTATATATACACACATATGTATGTGTGTATATGTATATATGTATGTGTGTATGTGTGTGTATGTGTGTGTATGTATGTGTGTGTATGTATATATATGTATATATATACATACACACACATACATACACACACCTTGGGAGAAGGACCTGGCAACCCCCTCCCAAAAATCAATCTACCATTGAAAACCCTATGCACAGCAGAGAAGCACTGACAATAGTGTTTCCTCTGTTGTACAGAGGGCCGCTATAAGTCGGATACTCACTCGATGGCACCTAACAACAACAACTACAAATATATGTGTGTGTGTGTGTGTGTGTGTGTGTGTGTGTGTATCTCCAAAAAATGTTTGAGGGGTAGAAAAGGCTTAAGATGAACTGCCTCTTTAAGATCATAGAGAACAATGGATTTAATCTTTGAAACCTTTAACATTCATGACTTCGTGATAACTATTCAGGTAAATCTTTTGTAAATTACTTCTTCAGTGAAATTCATAGGGACCAACCTAATGTAGGTCTAGGGTCATACTACCCTAGCATCCCATCTCGTCAGGTCTCAGAAGCTAAGCAGGGTCTGGCCTGGTTGGTCCTTGAATGGGAGACCACCTGGGAATACTGGGTGTTGTGGGCTTAGGAGAAGGACCCAGCAGCCCACTCTCAAAACAATCAGCCAACAAAAGTCCTATGAATAGCAGAGAAGCATGGATAATAATGCAGGGCATGGCACAGTGTCGAGTTGTTGGTGTTAGGTGCTGTTGAATCAGTATCCGACTCATAGCGACCCTACGTGCAACAGATGAAACACTATTGTCAGTGCTTCTCTGCTGTTCATAGGGTTTTCAATGATGGATTGACTTTTGGGAGTGGGCCTTCTCCCACAGTGTCAAGTAGTGTTCCTTTATTTTGTCCATAGAGTTTCTATGAGTCAGACCAATGGCTCCTAACAATAACAACAGTCTTTTAAAGTGCAACTCTCAAGTTATACACAACTTTTTAGAAAGCTCTTCTATTTCCCCACTATTTAGAATTGGGATTTTCAGGGTGAGTTGGCTATAACTAATCATGTCTGACTTGTGACCTTTTTAATAATCACCAGTGCATTCACTGGAATGGCTCCACTTGGGGTCACGTGAAAAATCAAGCTGAGTTTGCCTCACCTGGAGAAGAGAAGGAAATTGTCTTTTATCTTGAGACGAATATGCCATGGACTTCCAAAAGAACCAACAGATCTGTCCTAGAAGTGCAACCAGAGTGCTCCTTGGAAGCAAGGATGGCTAGACTGCATCTTACTTATTTTGGACATGTAGTCAGGAGGGACCAATCCCTGGAGAAGGACATCATACTTGGGAGACTGGTAGGTCAATGAAAAAAAGGAAAACTCTCTATTAGATGGATTGACACAGTGTCTGCAACAATGGGCTTAAACAAAAATAAGATCAGGTGCCTGGCACAGAATTGGGGAGTTTTTGTTCTGCTGTACATAGGGTCACTATGAGTCAGACTCCACTTGATGGCATCTAACAACATTAATTAGCACTTCCCCTGATGCCAAACTAAGAGATCCTGGTAGATTTGGGATCCGAATCTAAAGACAGATAAAATCAAAACAACAAATGCTTCTATCTGGGGTTTGTAGGTTTTTTATAAATCCTTTTTAAGAGTAAAACATAATTTTCAGTGCTAATAATGAAAAAGTTATCCTTACTGCTATTTTTATTATACCTCCTAATACCTCACTTCTAACTGGGAGTTTTACCGATGTGGCCAACAAAAAGTTTGAAGACTAATCTCAAAATCCTGAGGTCATATACCAGGAGGCTGAGGCTATATGGAGAAAGTGGATTTGAAAATGTTTACCTATGCAAATATCTGGCAGCTAGGATTTTATTCTTGGCGTAGAAAGTAGAGATTTTCCTAAGCACATTGCTACAGAAAACTGATATTCTGGAGGGGCTGGTCATGGGGCCAGGCTTCAGGGCAAGAGTTACACTAGTGTTGCATGATGCTGATCAAATGTTATTTTATGACAAAAGGAGCTGGGGATTTTTATCTTAAATGTTTACCTTTTATCTAACTGTTGTTGTTTATCTTAACAGTAAAAAAATATATAATTTTAAAGTTGGAGCATTATTGCATGGGGTACATTTCTTTCTCAGGTCCTCTGCTGCCAAGGAAGGCAAAATGAAATGAAACATGGTACCCACTTGGGCCATTAAGAAAATAAGCCATGTAATTTCAGTGTTTAGTTTGTAAATGAATTCAGTAATAATCACACACTGATTTTCGAAGAGGTCATTTGGATCGTTGCTTTTTTTTTCAAAGAGAGCCAGTGCCTCAAACTCTGTTGACTACAGGTAAACCTCAAGGTTGCTGCCAAAATGGTAGCTACCAAAATCAGAAAGTTTTACTAATGTCCTCAAAGACATTAATAAACAAGGTTTCCCAATGCAGGAGATTCTCCAGTATTGCTTACCTTTCTTGACCAACAACTGAATACCTGAGGTGTTTTGTAGGTCCAGATGCCAATTTCATGCTACTTTTGAATGTTCAAAAAAAGGGCTTGCTGTTTCTGCATATTCTTCATGTTGGTTACATAATTAATAAACCTACTCCTATGGGAGAATAAATCTTTGAGATTCCATTTGTGAACCACCTTGGTTTTTGCTATAGAGGAACCTGCTCAACCTGTTTTACCAAGTCCAAGAAGAATGTTTTGTGACACAAAGAAAGTATTGTGATACCAGACAAGATAGGTAACAAAAAGATAATGGATAGGTTTGTCTTTCATGGCAAAATTACATAAAATAGATATAGAATGTGTGGTCCTCATTTGAAGATGATGGCACTTAAAAAAAAAAAAAAAGAGCTGACTTACCAAAAGGGCATTCAAAAAAGGTTCCATTTGTAACCCAAGCTAATGAAAACAAAGACATTTCTAGTTGAGGCTGCCTTCTAATACCTGGGCTCTCCAGGGCGTCTTCCAAGCCACTTCCGCTAGCTTCCCTTTGAGTCTATGGGCAGGAGGTCAGCTGGAATTGTGAACTTCCTGAGTATTCGCTTCTGTCACAACCTCCACATACTTTGAGTTGTACTATGAGACTTTTGTGATAGTGCATTTAATTCCCTCTCTTTAACAACCCTGGTGTCTCCCTGATAGGCTAAGCGACCCCACCAAGATTCCATTGTCGCCAAGTGGAAGCTGCGCTCTTGTTTTAGTCCCAGACATGGTGATGGGTTTTCCTGTGTTGCCAAGCATTGCTGATCACTATGAATGGGGTCTAAGGCAGGATCTTCATGAACCTTTTTCTTTTCTTTTTTTTTTTTTTTTTTTGGCAGTACTGGGTGTTGAACCTAGGTCCTTGCACCTGCATACTCTGCAAGTGCTGGACCACTGAGCTGCACCCCCAGCCCATTTTTTTTTTTTTTTTACTTTTTAAGACAGGGTCTCGCTAGGTTACGCAGACTGCCTCTGGTCTCAAACTTGTGATCCTCCTGCCTCTGCCCCCGAGCCGCTGGGATTACAGGCGTGTGACACAGCACCAGGCTCATGAAACTTTTTCTAATGTTAATTAACACACAGTTTCTTTGAGGACATTAATAAAACTTTCTGAAGTCTTTACAACTTCTTATTTAATTGTTTTAAAAATATGTGAAGAAAGACACCTTCTTTGTAAAGTTACTAATACCATTTACAAGAAAAATAACTTCCACCACCCTCTTTGTTGGGTTGAAAAGGCAGAACGCATGGGCCACAAGGAGAAACCCAAGCTGTCCCTTCTTCTTACCTCCCATTCAAAACTCCTCTCTACCCATGGGTCTGGGACCCTTGGAGGCATCTTAAAGAGGTCCCATGATGTTTCTGGCCATCCTCAGATAAAAAACGTCTTCCAGTCCTTTTAAGTAACAAAAATAGTTCGATTTCAGCAACTTTCATTGTCAGAAGCAGTGTAATTATCAAATGTGGACCTTCACCTGGAGTAGGAGCTTCTGTCCCCTGCCTTCCCCCTCCTGGGCCTGCAGGATGGAGGCCTGCATGGAGAAGGGGTTGGCTTCACCTCCACCTCAAAGCCACCTCTTCTCAACCCAGTCCCATCTTCTCTGGCTGCCTGGCTTGCCCTTGTTTGAAGGTTGACAAGGGAAGAGGGAGGAGCATGTTCCACAAAGGTCTGTGTTCCCGAGACTCTGTTCTCTGGACTTTGGAGACTTCGGGCTATTTCTGTCCAGAACAGCACTTGTGAGTTCTTTGGAGACACCACCTCAACCAAGAGGTCTCACTGTGGTTGCTTTAGTGAGGTCTCCAGTCTATTTCCTGCTGTCCCTTAAGAGAACACTCAGCCTCTGCACTGGTGACACCAGCCCAACTCTTTCTGTTGGCGGCAAGTGCTCTGGGGCTGGGGGAGTCACCCATGATGGTGACCCTCAGGCTTCCTCCTCCTGGCTTGCCTCTGGCTTCCAGTTGGCAATATAGCTCCTGCCTTTAACTAGGAATGGTACACAATTGGCAAGGTCTGGCACAAAATGAAAATGCAGGGCCTCAGGTTTGTGTGTGTGTATATACATACATACATACATACACACATACATATATATATATATATATATATATATAGTTGTTGTTAGGTGCCGTCGAGTTGGTATCTGACTCATAGTGACCCTCATAGGGTTTTCAATGGCTGACTGTTTCGGGATTGTCTTAGGAGTGGATTGCCAAGTCCTTCTCCCATTTTTTCAGTGTGGGGAATTGAACACAGGACCTTAGGGACTGCAGCATAGTGCTCTATCAACTGAGCTAAATCCCAGTCATATATATATATATATATATATATATATATATATGTATACACACACACACACACACACACACACACACACACACACAATGATTTCAAGATGGCGAGAACAGAACCTTAAACCAAGTGTGGGCCTCGCAGACCACAGTGCCCTGGGTGACCGTCAGGGTCTCACATCCACTCTTCCCCGTATGCCACACTGGTACCCATAGTCTCCCACCACCCAGGGCTCCCAGGTCTTCAGCACCACCTACCATGTTAGAGGCTCCTTGGAAGTCTTGCTTAGTAATCAGAGAGCAAGAGGACATCCTGGTGCCCTCCCTGGAGAACAAAGGAGGCAGATGGTGGGTGCTAAACAGCTTTATCCAAGGAAAATGTCTTGATCTCCTCAGGATTGCTCTTCTATTGTAGGGGAGGAAAAAATAATTTCACCCTTTCGAGGATCATGACTGAGGTCAATATACAAATTACCAAAGGAAAGCAAAATGAATTTGTTTAGTATAAATTGGCCTGTCACAGGAGTCTTTAGAAATGAAGACTCCAAAGAAACAACATAAATTGTGTGTGCTTGTGCTTAGGTTTGATGAGCTGGAGTATGACCAGGTGAACGGGGGCATCCTCCACCTGGATTTAACAAGACTGGTTTCTCCTACTGCTCTTTGCATTTCTGTGCCTTGGTTCCCTTCCTCCCAGTATGGAGAAGGTCCTGTTGGAATAAAGGTCTTCTCACCGACTATAGAAGCTCAGTGGATTTATTTGTGGATGGATTCAAAAAAGGAAGGTGAAGGGAAGGTGAGAGAGACCTTCCTGTTTCTGCTGTTTCCACAAATACCAAGGCGCCATATTGTGGGATAGAATGTCCTGAGCCCTGTCTCTACCCTGAAGGTGAGCCTTAGCTGAGAGGCTGCCCAAACCCGGAAGTAAATACATATGCCGCTGAACGTCTGAGGTCTCCATAAGTAGAGCTGATGAGGTCATCTGGTAACTGCACCCAGGACCCTGTCTGGAATCCCCATTCCCCTGAGGACCCTCAGACGACTTTCTCCAGGTAGAATCCACCTGCAGAGTGGGGAGCATCTGCCCAGCCCAGGGTCAGCACTCTGTCCTCCCCACACAGAGCCAAAGACAAGCAGTGAGAGGGCTGAGTGGAGGCCCTTCCAGCCTCCACAACAAATAGGAAACGTGTGGCCTGTTTAGAACCTGTTGGCTACCATGTTGTGAACACAGAAGGGAAACAAGGGGATGTAAGTAAAAAAAGGCTGAAACCTGATTACATCTTTTGAGCCTCTGCATCCAAGAAGTAATACAGTGTTGAGGAAAATGACCCTGTGGATTCCCTTTTCACCTAAGCCAATTTGAATTAGGAGTTATGTAATTTACAAGCAGAAGAGTCTTCACTGTTACATTTACTAATACTAAGCATTCAGAGAGAATCATTTCAGTTTGACTTTTAAGCAATAATTACTATAAATAAAGCTTTAAACAATATTAAAATGTCATGTACTTTCAACATTATTCCACCTACATTGTGCAACTGTTGTATTATTTGAGGCCAGGTGACCACATAGCTCCTTCAAGCCCAGGCAAAACAAAACTAATATGATGTATAAAACTATACATCTGGCAACATGAAGCTACATTTAGAAATATCACACTTGACAATGGTGGTGATAAAGTCGATCTCCACGGAGACATATTCTCAGAAATATCAACAAATTAGCAAGAACCATGATCATAATTATTGTTGTTGTTGTTATATGCCATCAAGTATAGTCTGACTCATAGTCACCCTATCTATAATAGAAGGAAACACTAGCTGACACAGTGCTGTGCTTATGATCTTTGTTATGTTTAAGCCCATTGTGGCAGACACTGTGTCAATCCATCTCCCTGAGGGTATTCCCTTTGTTCATTGACCTGCCACTCTCCCAAACATGATGTCCTTCTCCAGGGATTGGTCCCTCTGGACCACATGCCCAAAATATGTCAGATGCAGTCTAGCCATCTTTGTTTCCAAAGAGCACTCTGGTTGCACTTCTTCTAAGATGGATCTCTTGGCTCTTTTTTCAGCCCATGGTATGTATATTCAATATTCATCTGCCTCACCTAATTCAAAAATATCAGTTCTTCTCCTGTCTCCCCTAGTCAATGTCCAACTTTCACAATCATATGATGCAACTGAAAATACCATGGCATGAGTCAGGGGCACCTTCGTCTTCAATGTGACACCTTTACTTTTAACACTTTAAAGAGATCTTTTGCAACAGCTTTTCCCAATGCAATGCATCTGCTGCTTCCATGAGTTGTGATTGTAGAACTAAGTAAAGCAAAATCTTGGACAACTTCAATCTTTCCTCCATTTATCAGGAAGTTGCTTACTGACTCAGTTGTAAGGATTTTTGTTTTCTTGATGTTGAGGCACAATCCATTTGGAACACTGTTCTTCATCATAAATGTTTTAAATTCTCTTCAGTTTCAACAAACAAAATTGTATCATCTCGTGACAGAGGTTATTGGTGAATCTTCCTCCAATCATGATACCACGTTCTTTTTCACAGATTCTAGTCCTCAGATTATCTGTTCAGCATAGAGACTTAAGAGGTATGGTGAAAGGATACAATCCTGATGCACATATTTCCTGACTTTAAACCAGGCAGTGTTTCCTTATTCTGTTTGAAGGACTGCCTCCTGGTCTATGTACTGATTCCTCATTAGTACAATTAAGTGATCTAGTATTACCATTCTTTGCAATTTTATCCATAATTTTTTGTGGCTTTTATAGTCAAATGCTTTTGCATAGTCAATAAAACATAGATAGACATCTTTCTGCTATTCTCTGCTTTGGGCCAATATCCCTCTGACATCAGCGATGGTGTCCCTGGTACCACACCCTCTTCTGAATCCACCTTGATTTTCCAGAAGTTCCTCCAAACACACTGCTACAGTTGCTTTTGAATGATCTTTAGCAAATTTTTGCTTGTGTGTGATATTAATGTTACCGTTCAATAGTTTCCACATACTGTTGGATCTCCTTTCTTGGGAATAGGCACAAATATGGATCTCTTCCAGTCAGTTGGCCATGTACTATTTTTCAAATGTCATGGCATAATCAAGTGAGTACCTCCAGTGCTGTATCTGATTGTTGAAACACATCTATTGGTATTCCACCAATTCCTGGAGCCTTGTGCTTTGCCAATTCCTTCAAGGCAGCTTCCACTTTGTCATTCAGTACCATTGGTTCTTGATCATATGCAATCTCTTGAAATGGTTGATCATCCACCAGTTATTTTTGGTATAATGACTCTGTATTATATCCATCATCTTTTTATATTTCCTGTGTCAGTTAATATTTTTCCTATAGAATCATTCACTATTGTAATTAATGGCTGAAATTTCTCTTCAGTTTCTTAAGCTTAAGAAAAACATAGCATGTTCTTCCCATTTGGTTTTCTATCTCCAGCTATTTGCACATGTCATTATATTTGATTTTGTCTTCTTGAGCTGTCCTTTGAAATTTTCTGTTTAGTTCTTGAGCTACATCGTGTCTTCCTTTTACTTTAGTTGTTCGACCTTCCAGGACAAGTTTCAGAGTCTCTTTTGAAATATTATTTGGTCTTCTTTTCCTGTCTTTTCAATAATCACTTGCTTTCCTCCTAAGTGATGTCTTCAATGTCATGCCACAACTCATCTCATCTTCCATCATTAATGTCTAACACAGCCTATCTGTTCTTGAGGTGGTCCTGAGCTCAGGTGGCATAGACTCAAGATCATACCTTGGCTCTTGTACACTTGTTCTAATTTTCTTCAATGTCAATTTAAACCTGCATATGAGCAGATGATGGTCTGATTCATAAGCAGCTCCTGGTCTGGTTCTGGCATTTGTTATTGAGCTTTTATATTGTCGTTTTCCACAAATGTTGTCACCTTGGTTCCTGTATGTTCCATCTGGTGAATTCCATGTGTATAGTCACTATTTATGTTGGTGAGAAATGTGTTTGCAATGAAAAATTCCCTGGTCTGACAAAATTCTATCATGAGATCTCCAGCATCATTTCTGTCACCAAGGTCATATTTTCCAACTACTGAGCCTTCTTTGTTTCCAACTTCTGTATTCCATTCACCAGCAATTATCTGTACATCCTGATTGCATAAGCAATCAATCCAAGACTGCAGAAGCTAGTACAAAATCTTCCCTTTCTTCTCTCTTGACCTTAGTGATGGGTGCATAAATTTGAATAATAGTCATATTAACTGTTTTTCCTTGTAGATGTATAGATATTGTTGTATCACTAGCAGCATTGTACTTCAGGAAAGATCTTGAGATGTCTTTTATGATGATGAATGCAAACTCATTTCTTTTTAATCTGTCATTTTTGGCATATGATTATCTGATTCAAAATGGCCCATGCCAGTCTATTTTAGCTCCCTAATGCTTAGAGTGCTGATATTTATGTGTTCTATTTCACTTTGATGATTTCTAATTTTCTTAGATTCATACTATATGCATTTCACATTCTAATTGTCAATTGATGTTTACAGTTTTTCCTTCTCATTTTGAGTCATACCACATCAGCAAATGGAGGTCCCTGGGTCTTTACTCCATTTCTGTCATTAAAGTAGACTCTACATTGAGGAGACTACTCTTCTCCAGTCATCTTTTGGCTGCTTTAAAACTTAGGAGGCTTATTTTCAGGCACCATATTTCACAGTGTTTCTCTACTATTCATAGGGTTTGCTGTTGTTTTGCCATACTGAGGATTGACCCCTGGGCTTCACGTGTGCTAGGCAAGTGCTCTACCACTAAGCTATAACTCCAGCTCCAATCATATGGTTTTCAATGGCTAAAACAACAATTGTTTTGGGAGTGGGCTGCCAAATCCTTCTCCCTAGTGTGTCTTAGTCTGGAATCTCAGCAGAAACCTGTCCACCATGGGTGACCCTGCTGGTATCTGAAATACCAATGACACAGCTGTCAGCATCACAGCAACATGCAACCCCTCACAGTACAATAAACTGACAGACAAGTGGGGGTATAATTCACAAGTTGATATTAAAACACAAAAAATTATCATTAATATAATATATAATGTTTTCATGTAACTTTTAACAATGTCTTTAAATTAAAGAATGGCCTTTATGGCCGGGCATGGTGGCGCATGTCTGTAATCCCAGCAGCTCGGGAGGCAGAGGCAGGAGAATCACAAGTTCGAGATCAGAGGCAGTCTGCATAACTTAGTGAGACCCTGTCTCAAAAAGTGAAGAAATGAGCTGGAGGTGCAGCTCAGTGGTCCAGCACTTGCAGAGCATGCAAGTGCGAGGCCTTGGGTTCAACCCCCAGTACCACAAAAAAATAAAAGGCTTTTAATGTTTATGAGTTGTGGTATATCAATAATAACTGTCAATTTTAAAACATGTTAAAGTTAAAGTAAGTAAAGGAAAAGTTGTTAACCAGATATGATGGTGCATTCATGTAATCCCAGCACTTATGAGGCTAAGGCAGGAAGATTGTGAGTTCAAGGTCAGCCAGGGCTACTTAGTGAGACCCTGTTTACAAATTAATCACTCAATCAAAAGAAAAGAAAAATTGTTAGCGAAATATAGCACATAGAAGATTTAAAAGCTTGGCTTTCCATTTCCCCTCACCCAGAGGGACTCCTATGTCAAGAGGAAACTAAAGTAAATCTTCCACATTTTCCATCCATCAGATACAGTGATATTTTTCTTCATCTTTTCTTCATCAACATGAACACTTCCTTCAATGACAACAGAGTCAAACCTTACAAATATAATCCAAAAGAAAGAAGAAGGCTGCTCTTAGAAGAAATACAGCATATTTGGTCTGCTGTGGCCAGAAAAGCTACTTTATTATTCACGCCTGCAAGTTGACATTTGATTTTCCTTATTTTAAAGACAAAATTGGAGGAGACCACAGTGGTGGGGATAATGTTTTAAATGCTCTGCAGCTGCACTCGTGAACTGCAGTCTCTTTGAAGTGTAGAATTAATAGTGGAGCGACACACCTCAATGAGGGTCCCACAAGGCGGCCAGAGCTGGCGAACTGCAATTTAAAATGTGAACATTTCCAGAGATGCGAACACGTGATGCTGATAACATCCCCATCTGGGGCCGATTTCTCTTGCCATCCATTGATGAGTGGTCTTCTTTGAAGTCAAAGGATCTTTGAGGGAAGATGGAGAAAATTTGTTCCAGGATAATGGACAGGGGAATGCCAGGCAAATTGCTGGAGAAACAAACAAACAAATACAAACATTCTCTCTCTCTCTCTCTCTCATATAAAATAATGTTTGAGAGAGACAGAGACAGAGTAAAGTGATATCCATGACTAAGACAACAGTTTTGAAAGTCTTTCTGGAAAAACCAAAGGAGAAACCTCATGCTGCCACCTGGGCGCAGCTCTGACAGGTAGGTAAAATGCAGAATAACTTCATGACAAGGGCCACGTAAATGACCACGTTTGCTGAAGTCCTACCATCTCTTCCTGCCAGGCTTCCCTGCACATATGCCCACTGCCCAAAGATTGGACAGGTAACCCCAGAGTGTAGCGGATCACCATGGCTTCCGTCGCTACCTGACCTCCGGGGGTCCAAGGAGCGCAGGGGCAGGCCTTTACCATGGTGGACCGAATCTGTTCCTGATGGCACCTGCCTCCCTCTTCAGCCTCATTTCACACTGTCCTCTACACGGGCACACCCTAACACCCACACACATACACACACACCTTTACTTATAACACTTTAGAGAGATCTTTTGCAACAGCTTTTCCCAGTGCAATGCATCTGCTGCTTCCATGGGTGTTGAATGTAGAACCAAGTAAAGCAAAATCTTGGACAACCTCAATCTTTCCTCCATTTATCATGACGTTGCTTACTGACCCAGTTGTAAGGATTTGTGTTTTCTTGATGTTGAGGCTCAATCCATACAGAAGGCTGTGTTCTTTGATCTTCATCAGGAAATGTTTAACATCCTCTTCAGTTTCAGCGAGCAAAATTGTATCATCTACGTAACACAGGTTATTAATGAGTCTCCCTCCAATCATGATGCCGTGATGCACATACGTGCGTCTTACAGTGCAACCAAGCTGAACAGCTTGGGGCCAGGCCTTTGCACAGACGCTTTCCTCTGGCTCACGGGTCAGTACATGGTCTCTGTAAAAGGACAACTAGCACATTGGGCTTCTGTTCTACGGCCCTGTTGTCAGACAGAATTCAGTGGGTGCAGCTGGGTACTGATAAAACTTCAATGCCAAAACTGGAGATTCCTATCATTTACCCATGCCAGGAAACATGGTTCTCTTTCCATCCACCATTCAAATATATCCAAACCATTTTGGATGCCCAGCCCACGCGAAACAGGCAGCGGCAGGGCCCAGGTCCACCCCAGATATCACTGGATGAAGTTGACTCACTCACCTACCATGGGCTTCCTCTGTCACTCTTGAGAGCCCTCTGCCCAAGCAGCCACCACTACCCCCATGCTGCTTGTTGCAGTATTTTAAATAATTGTACTATCTTTCCTCCAAGCATTGTTGTTGTTGTTAGGTGCTGTCGAGTCGGTATTCGACTCGTTGTTGTTGTTAGGTGCCGTGGAGTCAAGTCCAACTCATAGTGACCCTCATAGGGTTTTCAATGGCTGACTGTTTCAGGATTGCCTTGGGAGTGGGTTGCCACTTCCTTCTCCCATTTTTGTAGCACTGGGAATCGAACTTGGGACTTCAGAGACTGCAGAGCAGCACTCTACCAACTGAGCTAAATCCCAGCCCATCCAACTCATAGCGACCCTTATAGGCTTTTCAATGGCTGACTGTTTCAGGATTGCCGTGGGAGTGGATTGTCAGGTCCTTCTCCCATTTTTGCAGTGCTGGGAATTGAACATGGGACCTCAGAGACTGCAGCGCAGTGCTCTACCAACTGAGCCAAATCCCAGCCCTTCCTCCAAGCAGAAGATCTTTTACATCTCTGCATCTCAGCAAGCCGTCCCTGTGTACCAAATGAGTAACTAGTAAAGTTAAGTGGGAAGAGATTGCTTCTCATTCTCCTTCCTTCTGTTCTCTATCAATTATTTCTTCCATGTCATCCCCCTGCAGATAAAAGGTGTGGGGTGCAGGGGGATTGGGAGACAGGCTGCCTGGGAAGTGGAGCCCTGGCACACTGGAACCCCAGGCTCCGCTGGCTGGCAGGGATAATTGGTAGTCTACCCATGATCAGGGTGTGGCCCACAAGATTCAGCCCACGAACATTCCAGCAGGGAACAGGACAAAGGTCCGCCCTCCCCTCGGGAATTCAAAGCTGGTCTGATGAGAAAATAAAGCGGAGGAGCTCCAGTAATGGTGAGTAGAGGCAGCCAGCAAGGGGGAGGTAGGGGGAGGGGAGCTGGGCCAGCGCAGGTAGCTGTGCACCTACAGCAAAGGGAGAAGCCAGAGCCGGACCAGGCAAAGGGAAAGGCGAAGGGTGTCGAAGTGGAAGGAGTGGCTTGTGCAAAGGCATGGGGGTGGGAGCCAGAGGGGAGGCTGCTCGGCCATTCCTACGCTTGCCCAGGGCCTGCTGACCCAGGGATGCTTGCCACGTAACCTGGGTCCAGCTTCAGCACCTGCCAGCCTGGCCCAGAGCAGTGGGTTCAACACCTGTTCCGCGATTACCTGGATATATTCATTCTAGATTTCTTTCCTAGAGTTTCATAGCTCTTGGTGCTTTTGATTTAATGAGAAGTCAGTGGGTTTTGGTCTTGCGATTTTGCATTTGGGGTTCCCTTCCTCTTCCTCTAATTCTTTGAGCCTCTGATGGGAGCAGATGTTATTTTCTACATTTCTTTGACTCTACATGCCTTTAAGGTTCCATCCATTCAATAAATATTTATTAAACACCTTTTATGTGTGTGCACTGTACTGGGCATCTGGGAGACGGCAGCACAGAAGAGTTAATGGTACTGGAGAGAGTTGTGAAGAGGAAAGACAGTGGGAATAGTGGCTGGAATGACAGGCATTTTACAGAGGGGACTAGGACCTGGTTCATTGTGAAGGGGAGTTTGCCCAGCACGAAGGTGAGGGAACTGGTCATCAGGATGTTTTCAGGAAGAGCAAACAGAGGACAGACAAGGCACTGGGCTGGGCCACAGATGATTCCAAGCCCTGCCACAGGGACTCTGTGGCAAAGCAGTGTGGGGCCAGCGCACAGAGGAGTCAGACCGTGGCCTGTCAGACCACGGACCCCATGCCAAGCGCTGCTTTATTTCTGCCCCAAAGGAGAGAATTGCAGGGGTTTGGGTGGAGCTGTGATGTAGCCACCCCAGGCATGCTTTGAAAGGGTATTGTGGTCGTGAGGTTGAGACTGGATGGTGGGGGGCAAGGACAGAAGCAGAGAAGCTGGCAAGGAGTCCCGTGGGGTGATCCAGTGACACAGAGGAGGTGGCAGAGACGGGGCGGGGGAAAGAGTCAGGAGGAGCCCAGGTTGGGGGCAGAGCAAGTGGAAGGTTGGCAGCACATGCTGGCAGCAGGGTGGAAGGGGGCCTGGCTGAGAATTAAACATCGTGGCCCCGCCCCACCCTCAGCAGTGATGGGGATGGAAGGGGACCTCATGCCCGCTAGGCGATCGCATCTACTCCGTATCTGTTATATCACAGGGAGCTGAATACAGGAGTCGGTCATTTCAAAGAGAGGTCTGAGCGGGATGTAAATCCGGACATCTTCAGCATATGAACACCACGCAGGGCCCCTCTGTGGGTGAGGTCACCAAGGGCATGAGGACAGAAGATGCTGGAGGAGGTCTGAGTCCCGAGCCTCTGACTTCAAGAGATTTATTGTCAGGGCTGCTGAGCAAACTGATTCACTGCCCGACTCAGGTAAAAAAAAAAAAACAGCAATTGTCCCAGTAACACATGGATCTGTCATAACCTCTTTCATGGTGTCACAAATGGTACTGCATACAGTTGAGAAGATGGTTTACAGACTAACGTAAAAAACAGAAACACAACAAAAGCCAACGCTGTCTTTCAGCAATGACCGCTGTGACAATGAACAACGTGTAAGCGGCACACACAGCTCACACTCGCACACGCCATGGGGTCGAAAATATTCTGAACACAATGCCCCTGTGCTGAACAGATAGAGTTTTTCCGTGTCCCCTAGAGGATACATGATAACAAATATTTAGGCACGTTTGCACCCTATTAGGTTTCCTAAGTAATCTGGAGGTGACGTAAAGGACACAGGAGGATTTGCATAGATTATACACATATATGCAATCACTATTCCATTTTAGCCTGGAGCTATGGCACAGTAGCATCCAATCCCATCAGATCTCGGAAGCTAAGCAGGGTCGGGCCTGGTTAGTACTTGGATGGGTGACCGCCTGGGAACACCAGGTGCTATAGGCTTGGGAGAAGGACCCGGGAACCCACTCCAAAAATCAATCTGCCATTGAAAACCCTATGAATAGCAGAGAAGCACAACAATACTGTTTCCTCTGTTGCATGCAGGGTCTCGGTGAGTTGGATGGCGACTCGATGACACCTAACAAAAACAATAACAACCCATTTTATGTAAGGGACTTGGTCATGTAAACAATCCTCTATGGATACCAAGGGAAGATCACATTTCAAATATATAAATAAACTTATATATAACTATAAATATATGTATAAGTGTGTGTATGTGTGTATATATATATTCATATACATATACATTCACATATATATTCGTATATATATATATATATATATATATATATATAGAGAGAGAGAGAGAGAGAGAGAGAGGGCGCACAAGCGAGCTATAGGGGCTGCAGTTTAGCTCAGTTGGTAGAGTGTCGCTTCACACTATCACACTATCTGAGGACCCAGGTTCTATCCCCAGCATGGAAAAAATGGGAGAAGGGTGTGGCAATCCACTCCCAGAAAGCAATCTGAAAACAATCAGCTATTGAAAACCCTATGAGGGTTGCTAAGAGTCGGAATCCACTTAATGGCACCTAAAAACAACACACAGCCCTACCACACTGGTATCCTATCCCATCAGATCCTGGAAGCTAAGCAGGGTCAGCCTGGTTAGTACTTAGACGAGAGACTGCCTGGGAATACCAGATGCTACAGGCTTGGGAGAGGGACCTGGCAGCCCACTCCCAAAAAGCAAATCAGCCATTGAAAACCCTATGAATGGGAAGAGGGGCACAAGAGGATAAGGGGGACATTATCTGTGCAACGTACAATGAAATATATATATGGAAATGTCACAATGAAATACATGTCAGAATGAAACACTTTAAGTTGTACATTAAAAATTTCCAATAAAGATTAAAAAAAAATACCCTATGCATAGCAGAGAAGCCCTGATACCATACCAGGCATGGCACAGTGTCGGGGAGTGTTTCATCCGTTATTCATCTGTTGTATACAGGGTTGCTATGAGTCAGACTCCATGGCACCTAACAACAACAACCACACACACACACACACACACACACACACACACACACACACACGTGTTGGAAACTCCATTTAGTAATGTTAACTAATTTACAGGCTAACAAACCAAGATATTGGTACAAAAACAAAAGGTGCCTGGGTGTGTAGCTGCTCTGGGGCTGGTGTGTTAGGTTCTGGCCTGGTGAGGGATTTGGAGGCTTTGGGTGGCACCAAAGCTAAAGCCTGGGAAGAAACAGAAGTTCTTCTTCCCAGTGTAGCAACAAGTCCCTTCTTCCCTTACAGTCTCCATGCAGAAATAGATCACAAAGTTCACAGCACCAGGGAAAAAGCAATGGTTGTGAACTATGATTTTTTGAATATTTGTGTGTGTGTGTGTTGTGTTAGGTCCCATCGAGTCGAGTCAGACTCATAGCGACCCTCATAGTGTTTTCAATGGCTGACTGTTTCGGGATTGCCTCGGGAGTGGGTTGCCACATCCTTCTCCCATTTCGCAGTGCTGAGAATCGAACTCAGGACCTCAGAGACTGCAGAGCAGCGCTCTACCAACTGAGCTAAGTCCCAGCCCGTTTGAACACTTAGGGAAACAAATTTCACACACTCAAGTAAGGAAAGCCTGAGTGCAAAGTGACCACACAAACACAGCCCAGGACCAACGTGGGAGCATTTCAGCTGGGGGGGAGGTGCGGCATCACTCCAGGGAGGCAGGAGGGCTGGCAGCCCATGGCGTTCCCTTTCCAAGAACAGCTTCCTCCCCACCCAGCAGCATTGCCTCTGCTCAGGCACAGCCACAGTGTCTGCAACAATGGGCTTAAACATAAATAAGATCATTTGCCTGGCACAGGATCGGCAAGTGTTTCAATCTGCTGTACATAGGGTTGCTATGAGTTGGACTCTACTCGATGGCACCTAACAACAACAACAACAGGCACAGCCAGCACCTTTGTGGTGGGAGCAACGCTATCAGAATTGCTGAAGGGGCAAAGGAAAGACCTGAGGATCTTCATGTACTTAGGGAACACTGCAGGCTACTCCAGCAGAAATCCGCCAGCCCTTCTCAAAGATACAAAACCAGTACATCCAACTCCAGTCATAAACATTTGAACAACGTTGTCTGGCTTTTTTCTCCTCTATCTTTCTTTCCTTTTTCCTTTTCGTTTTTCTTTTAAAATGACAGCCCTGCAGTTTGCTGGAGCTTAAAATCTGTTCTTCTCACAAGGTAAGACCTTTTTCAGTGGGGGATGGAGTCTTGCTAGCATAAGGCACTACATAGATGCTCAGTTCCGTGGCTCTGCTCCTAGAGGTATTGACTGTGAATGGCGCTAACCTCTACATACATGCATCCATTCAGCTGAAGCCCCCCCCTTTTTTTTTTTTTTGCTGTACTAGGGGTTGAAACCAGGGCCTCGTGCCTGCATGTTCTGCAAGTGCTGGACCACTGAGCTGCACCCGCAGCCCATTTTTTTACTTTTTGAGACAGGGTCTCACTAAGTTTCGCAGACTGTCTCTGGTCTTGAACTTGCGATCCTCCTGCCTCCACCTCCCTAGCCGCTGGGATTACAGGAGTGCGTACTGCACTCGGCTCAGCTGAAGCCTTTTGGGAATTGCCGCTGGCCTCCATTGCCCTCTGTGCAGAGCATAAATGGCCACTGCGATTTCTAATGTTAAAAAAAATTAAACCAACAATTGGGAAGAAAATGCCCTGAATGGAAGAAAATGGGTTCACCCTGGGAAAAAAATTGTTTAGACAACAGTTAATGAGCTTCATGACCGCTCACAAGCTACCTGACTTGCACCGCGCACAATAAATGTCAAGGCTCCACACTGTATCATTATTTTCATTTAGTTTTGGGAAAAGAACACCAGGAGATTCCAGAATGATACTTTACTCAGGTGAAGTGGAATATGCAATAAATTTCTTGGAGTCTCTAGACAATGAACATCATTCCTTGATAAACTCTTGTTTTTATTGTTGTTAGGTGCCATCAAGTCAGGTCCGATTCATAGTGACGCTATGTACAACAAAATGAAACACTTCCTGACACTGTGCCAGGCACACAATCTTTTTTATGTTTAAGCCCATTGTGGCAGCCATTGTATCAATCCATCTAGTTGTGAGTCTCCTGTTTATTTTCATCGACCCACCACTCTCCCAAACATCATGTCTTTCTCTAGGGATTGCTCTCTCCTGACATGTTCAAAATATGTAAAATGCAATCTAGTCACCTTTGCTTCCAAGGAGCACTCTGGTCACTTTTCTCTAGGATTTATCCATTGGTTTTGGTTTTGGTTTTGGTTTTTTGGTTTTGGCAGTCCGTGTTATATTCAGTCTTCATCTCCAGCACCATAATTCAAAAGCATCAATTCTTCTCTTGTCTCCCTTATTCAACATCCAGCTTTCACAAGCATATGATGCAACTGAAAATACCATGGCAAGAGTCAGATGTGCCTTCGTCTTTAATGTGACATCTTTACTTTTCAACATTTTAAAGAGGTCTTTTGCAGCAGCTTTTCCCAATGCAATGTGTCTTTTGATTTCTTGATTGCTGTTTCTGTGTGTGGTCATTGTAGAAACAAGCAAAATGAAATCTTGGACAACCTGAATCTTTTCTCCAATTATGATGAAGTTGCATATTGACTCAGTTGCAAAGATTTTTGCTTTCTTGATGTTAACATATAATCCATATTGAAGGCTGTGTTCTTCGATCTTCATCAATAAATATTTCAAATTATCTTCACTTTCAACAAGTAAAGTGTGTCATCTGCATATCACAGGTTGTTAATGAATCTTCCTCCAATCCTGATGCCACATCCTTCTTCATAAAGTTCAGCCTCTTGGATTATTTGCTCAGCATAAAGATTGAAAAGACACAATGAAAGGATATAACCCTGAGACACACCTTTCCTGACTTTAAACAAAGCAGTGTTTCCTTATTCTGCTCAAATAACTGTGTCTTGGTCCAGGAACAAATTCCCCATGAGTAAATTAAGTGTTCTGGTATTCCCATTCTTAGTAAAGTTATCCATAATTTGTTGTGATCTACACAGTTAGATGCCTTTGTATGGTCAATAAAACATAGATAGACATCTTTCTGCTATTCTCCTCTTTTGGCTAATATCCATCTGGCATCAGCAATGATGCCCCTGGTTCCAAACTCTCTTCTGAATCCAGCCTGATTTTCCAGCAGTTCCCTGTCAATATACTGCTGCAGTCGCTTTTTGCTAAGAATGATCTTTAGCAAAATTTTGCTTGCGTGTGATATCAATGATATTATATGAGAATTTCCACATTTGGTTGTGTTCCCTTTCTCAGGAACAGACATAAATATGAATTTCTTCCAGCCAGTTGGCCAGGTAGCTGTTTTCCAAGCTCTTGGCATAATAAAGTGGGTGCTTCTGGAGCTGCATCTCATTGTTGGAACATCTCTATTGGTATTCCATCAATTCCTGGAGACTTGTGTTTTGCCAATTCCTTCTGGGCAGTTTCCACTTGTTCCTTCAGTGCCATTGGTTTCTGATCAGAAGAAACCTCTTAAAATGGTTCATCATCCATTGCCTTTTTCTACAAATGTGATCAGTTTGGTTCCTGTGTATTCTGTCTGTCTACAGCCCACCACCCTTGTGTCCAATCTCATCAGATCTCAGAAACCAAACCGTGTTGGAACTTGTTGGTATTTGGATGGGAGACCGCCTGAAAATACCAGGTGCTATAGGCTTGAGAAAAGGACTCCTGAAACAATCAGCCATCAAAAACCCTATGAATAGCAGAGAAACATTGACAATAGTGCTGAGCATGGCACGGTGTGGGTGAGTGTTTCATTCACTTGTGCATCGATAGGGTTGCTATGAGTCAAACCCAATGGACCACGTTTAACAAGAAGAACATCCCATCTGGTTAATTCCATATGCATAGTCACCAGTTATATCTGTAGAAAATGTATTTGCAATGAAAAAGTCATTGTTCTGACAAAATCCTATCATAAGATCTCTGGCATCGTTTCTGTCACCAAGGCCATATTTTCCAACTACTGAGCCTTATTCTTTTTTTCCAACTTTTGCATTCCAGTTACCAGGAATCATCAGTGCATTCTGATTGCATGTTCAATTAATTTCAGACTGCAGAAGCTGGTAAAAATCTTCCATTTCCTCATTTACAGCTTTAGTGATGGGTGTATAAATTTGAATAACAGTCACATTAACTTGCCTTCCTTGTAGGGATACGAATATTATTCTACCACTGACAGCATTGTACATCAGGACAGATCTTGAGATGTGATTTTTGATGATGAATGCAACCCTATTTCTCTTTAATTTATGATTCCCAGCACAGTAGACCATGTGATTATCTGATTCAAAATGGCCCATGCCAGTCCATTTTACCTCACTGATGGCTAGAATGTTGATGTTTATGCCTCCATTTCCATTTCGATGATCTCCAACTTTTCTAGATTGATCCTATGTGCATTCCAAATTTCCAATCATTAGTGGATGTTTGCAGTTGTTTCTTTTAATTTTGAGTTATGCCACATCAACAGATGGAGGTTCCTGGGGCTTTACTCCATTCCCATTATTAAGGTAGACTCCACTTTGAGAAGACAACTATTCCCTAGTCATTTCTGCAATGCCTTCCAGCTGGGTGGCTCATTTTCTGGCAGTATATCTGACAGTGGTTCTCTGTCATTCATAGGGTTTTCAATGGCTTGTTATTTTGAGAGTGGGTTGCCACGTCCTTCTCCCTAGTCTGTCTTAGTGCGGAAGCTCAGCTGTAACCTGTCAACTATGGGTGACCCTGAGGGTATCTGAGATACCGGTGTCATACCTTTCATCACCACAGCAATACACAAGTCCCCACAGTAAAACAAGGTGTTAGACATGTGGGGCCCTTGATAAGCTATTATTAGGTAACAACCTCACACTCCTCCCTGCCTTTTCTTGCTTTTTTTGCTTTTACAAATACTATTTTTGTGTGTGTCCCTGTTGCATGCATCCATGAAATATGCACTGATCACAGGTTGTGGTTTCTTTTCAATCAGAAGACTGACGGACCGGGACGGGAGCATGGAAATCATCCAGGAATGGGAAGGAGTGCCCAGGTGGTGCCCTATAGGACATTCCTGAATGGGGAGTCAAGTCTAGCTTGGAATGCCTCCTGCTGTGAGCCAGCTCTCCACAAGTCCACTTCACAGGCTGTTCCTCACGCTTGCTGGGATCACACACACACTGCTTCTTCTTAAGATGTGAATTAAAAGTCCGCAAGGTTTTAAACTAGCCTAATAAACTGCCTGCATGATCCAGCCTGCAACATCATTTTCAAGCATAACGAAGGCATTCACTTTACTGAATTCCTTCGACATTGAATAATTAGCTGATGCTATTTTTAATAAGCCTGCAGCGGTAGCCCTGTGGCATCCAGTCCCGTCAGATCTCAGAAGCTAAGCAGGGTCGGGCCTGGTTAGTACCTGAATGGGAGACCACCTGGGAACACCAGCAGCTGTAGGCTTGGGAAAAGGACCTGGCAACCCCCTCCCAAAAATCAATCTGCCATGGAAAACCCTATGAACAGCAGAGAAGCACTGACAATAGTGTTTCCCCTGTTGAACAGAGGGTCGCTATGAGTCGGATACCGACTCGACAGCACCTAACAACAACAACAATTTTTAATAAATGTCATGCTATAAATGCAATCAACATTGTGAAAGCTGAAAACACTTAGGTTTGAAAGGTATAAGCTAGTTTAGTTTTTCTACTTAATCCTTTTGGTATACAATGTCCTTTCCTACTCTGTTCTATATATTATATTCAGTAAATGGCTTAGAAATGAGGTTTCAGTGATTCTTTTTATGCCTGGGTACTTTTCATTACTTTTAATATCTTCTTATTCATTTTGGAACAAAGGAAAATTTCCAGAGCCAAAGACACAGCCTTTAATTTTAAAGGAATTTTCTTTCCCTACAAATCTGCTGTCATAGTAATCTTAAAAGTACAAGAGACAGCAAGCTATGTTATCCACCCATTTTCTCTGACAATGACTTCTAAACCTTAACTTTGTTAAGATTAAACAATAGCTCAGCCAAAAATTTCAAGAGGAGTGTTTTGGAGATTGGTGCTGTGTGTGAGCGAGCAGCCAGTTCATGATGTTTAAAGTGATGAACTAAAGGTAGCAGGTAGCCCCTCTGAAGAGCAGAGCAGCAAACAGCGATTCCATAATTCTGGGCAAACCCTGTGAATGTGACAGATGAGGGCACTATATTTCAAAATAATAATAATTCCTCTATCAACGTATGCTGTGCTGGTGAAGGCGCTGGCCCCTGAATGATGAGTCATCATCACTATTAGTAAAACTGGTAGTTCCTGAGAAAGATATTAGGACATCTGGCCACATTTGTCACCTCCCAATATGGGAAAGTCATTCTGCATTTGCTCTTTCAAAACTTGGCTTTTGATGGAGAACAGTGGTACACGTATGCCATCAGCATGAACCACACCCATAGAAAACTACACTGTCAAGCCAGGCATGGTGGCGCACACCTGTAATCCCAGCAGCTTGGGAGGTAGAGGCAGGAGGATTGCAAGTTCAAGAGCAGAGGCAGTCTGTGTAACTTAGCAAGACCCTGTCTCAAAAAAGTAAAAAAAGGGCTGAGGGTGCAACTCGGTAGTCCAACACTTGCAGAGCTTGCAAGCGCAAGGACATGGGTTCAACCCCCAGTCCCGGAAAAAATAAAAAAAAGAAAAGAAAAGCAAAAAGAAAACTACATTGTCTCCTTCCTGGGACAATGAAAGGTTAAAGCTTGGGGTTCTGGCCACTTCTCAAGTCTCACACCACACCTCTTTCCCTTGAGCCTCTGCTACTGTCCACTTATTGCTTGTTAATTTGAAATTCACTTACAGATGTCACAGTTTCAATATAATCTATTCTGGTAAATCTCCTTAAATAACCACCTTTAGTGTCATGTTGACCCTCTAAATGGAAGCAATCATTTATTCTCAAATCCATGAAAGCCACTCTTAGACCTTGATGTTTCATCTGAACAAAATTCTCTTTATCACTACTGTTCGCCATTTATTGCAAACAAAACTACCTTTCTTCACTTCTGTGCAACCAAACTTTGGATGCATTCTTCTTAATGTTCTAAATTTCATCCCAATGGTTAGTTATAAAGACATTTTGTTCCTATATCTTTACTGCAATGCACTCATACGTGGACTCTAAAAACTGAGATCATGGAAGTAGGGAGGAGAATAGAAGGCACCACAGGCAGTGAGGGTAGGAGAGGAGAGGGATGGAGAGAGATTAGTTAACAGGTTCAAAGTCAAAGCCAGATCAGATGATTCCAATACATTCAGGTGTTCCATTACACAGAAAGTGATTATGGTTAGCAATCATGTACAATTCAAAAAGCTGGAAGACAGGATTGTGAATGCCCTCACCACAAAGAGATGACCTGTGGGAAAAATTAGGAGGAAATTGGCAAAAACCCCCAAACTGGGAAAACGGCTTTTGAAGATCTGCTTTGTAAATTAGAAATCTAGGGAAAGTGAAAGTAAAGTGACTAGACACTTTTCCAAAACCCTTCACAAATCCCCAGAACCTGATTGGACAATTGGAAAACAAGGACTCGAAGCTGATTGGTTCGAGCCATCTATAAAAGAAGCTGCACTGAAGCATCTTGCTCTCTTTCTCTGGATTTGACCAGCAACACGGAAGCATCTCTCCTCGTGACCACTGAGACCAGGACAACTACACAGCACTCTCAAGGAGGAAGGTTACAATCAAAGTTAGGACAGTCTCTTGGTCTAGCGCCTAGGGACAGAAGCTGGGGACAGTCTCCGGTCTCAGCACTGGAGCCAGAAGAGCCGCCACTGCCCTTGAGGCAGCATAAGAGCTATAGCACTTGTAAGCTGTACACTTTGGGTTCCTCTCAGCCCTTGTCAGGGCAGAGAGACAATAAAGAGGTTTCAGTCCACTCAAGGCAAAAACGCCTGAGGCTTTTCATTTCTCCCCTCTCCTGGCGACCCAGGGGCTACAGGAGTCCACGCCCCTCACCTGAAGGTCCCAAGTGAGTTGTGTTCAGTTATCTGTGTATATGGCCCCCCTCCCATCCGAATATCCGGGTAGGACCAGAAAGGTGGGTGCCCCACACAGAATGACCTATAATTCAATTAACTTTGAGTACCAGGAAGGATTTATAGAAACAGAAACTCTCATAAAAGCTGCCAAAAGTGTATTTTCTGTAGCCCTTCTGTCCAGCAGTTTGGTAAAGTTTAGGACACTTAAAGATGGGTGTGACCAATGAGCTTGGGCCATTTCATCCCCAGAAAACCACCAGGAGAGGTGCAAGAAGGTCTGTGCTAGGACGGTTACTGCAGTGCTAACTGCAGCGGGCAAGGTCATAAGTGAATATTTAGAGACAAAGCATGGAATGTACTTGTCTCCCTGCATGAAGCCTGGCATTACCGAACAAAATGTACATGTGTTTCATCTCAGCGTATGTTGGTAAGCAAGGAAAGTGTGTGTCTGCTGACCTGTAAAATATGACTCCACAACACATGTCAACCAGTACCATACACTGTGGATATCCATGCGCAGCTTACCCTAGAAGGATTCTCCCCGGAATGGATAGCCTGAGCCACTTCAGTTCTCAATACCAAGGTATTAACTTCATCTGCCACTCCAGAGACACAAGTCACAAGTCTAACTGCACCCTGCGACCTTCACTTGCTACTTAACCAACCACCTATCAGATGCATCAGAGAGCGCTGATGTGCAGCGGTGACCCAGCATAGCTCCTCCTCTCAGGTCCTGCAGGTTGGCCCTGGCACCCAGGGCTCCCCTCGGGGACCAAGAGGAAGGCTACTCCACCAGTCAGCGCAGGAGCAGGAAGCAGACAGGGACAAATGGGAGGTAGAGTCAGCACAGGGAGAATGAGGACAAGGGAAAGATAGAGCTGATGCCAAGAAAAAGCTCTGGGACCTGCAGAAAAGGAGTCATCAGGAAGGGGGAGGTCAAGCCAGAACAAACACTTTTCTGGGCTGACATTCCAGCATTTGTGTCATCCCTGGATGTGAACATGACGGCTAGGATAAAAGGAGCGCGGCTGGTCTGTGTCTGAGCGAAACAGATAAGAGCTGTCCAAAATCCGCAGGCGCAGTTCTCACCGGCACCGACTCCTCCACAGACACCTGCGCGCCCTGCGCATCTTGTCTCCACGATGCTGCCAGCTCCCCAGGAAAACCCAAGCAAGATATTCCGCCTCCCTGCGCGCTACTTGCTTCATTTCACTCTAGCACCAGGCTTTCAGCTGGGGAGGGCAAAGCGTGACCTCTTCGCTGTGACACCATGATTAAATTCCAACTGGGAAAATTGGTCCATATGAACGGCTCTGGAGTTTTTCTTCTTCCTATCCATTTCAAAGGGTGCAGGAAAAACACGGAGTCATCACTTTTCCTGTTGTGTGGCTTTTATTGTGGGATCTTTTATATACGTATAAAAATTGCAACTTCATACATTCTTATAAAGCTGGCGCACAGCATGCTCCCCACCCACCCAAACAGGTGTGCTGGTTGCAACAGCAATTAAGGCAGTATGAATTTCTAATCACCTAGAAGGAACTATGAGACTCAGCAAATATTCAGAGCACAGCTTCTCAGCCAAAGCAACACCAAGGCCTCTTTAGCAGCCAGCAGAGCGTGCATAATAGGTAACAGCAAGGACTAGACTGGAGTTAGTTCAACAAATCCCAGGTGACCGGCCTCACCTCCAGTGACGGTTGTAAGTGGGATTTCACAATGTGGGGACTTAGCTCTGTGAATTGGCTTTTCTACACTGATTTAAAAATCCCTCCACCAGATGTAAATTTCAACTACACCGAGCTATACCATTTTCATATATGTGATTTTTCTCGTAGTTCTCAAATTCCATCCTAAAACGGGAAGAATGACACAGACACTGTTTCTCTATTTAGAATTTAATATGTAAGATAGGGGCTTTTTCTGTCTCTGGAAAAATGAGAATCCACATTGTTCCAACAGTTGGAAAATTATTCCTCTCCTGCCAAACCTATAATAGGGTAATAAAATGTGTAGCAGTTGGGTGGAGCTCCCCAGATTCCAGAAGTCTGTGAAATCCAGAGGCCCCCAAGTTTAAAAAATAAAATGTCTGTTTATTTTGTCCTTAACACATTTCTAATTTGTTTTTCCAGATTGTACTCTATTAACAAGGGAAAGCTATTTTTGTATTGTTGCCAAGAGACCTCAGAAACCAACAGCCTGATCAAAATAATAACTTCCTGGAATGAACAGTCTTGCTGGTTCAAAGACATTTAATTCTATAATTTTTTTTCTGAAAATGTAAATTAAGAACTTTTAGCATTGGTGACATGGCGGTGCAGCTCTGGAAACTTGAACTAGATCAGCCTGCCCTCCTTTCATTGCTGAACGGGGCAAAGTGAAGAACAATGCTTTTCTCTTTGAAACGCCGTAACACTTTTAAACATACTGACAGATTTATGCATTAGCTCTAAGTGCTATTTGCTTAAGGTTTCCTTTAAAATGATAGACTAACAAGAACCATAATACACAATACCCCTGACACATTGACAACATAATTTATAATCAATCCTGAAATGAAATTTGACGTGAAACTTTGCTCTATTTGTTTTTCTGAAATTTTATATACATGAGGTAGAAAATAAGTTACTGGCGATAACAAGCTGTGCTACCATTAATCTGTTTTCACAAAAAATTAGAAGATTCATTTCTTGGACACCGTTTGCACTGAAAATGCTGGATCTTTTTCCACTAACATATACATTACATTGTGAGGTATAATTATACGGTATCACCCTACTGTAGTTGCAAATTACATTATGATAAAGTACTAATAAAACTTATAAAATATTCTCTTCAATATTCATAGACACTAGCTTTGTGTGTTGGACATTTTCTGCACTAAGAATGCTGCATCTTCTAATTAATATATACCGAGGCACTTTGTGAGATTAAACAACAACAGTCTTCTAATACCACTCTATAGTAAATTGTATTCAGCTAGAGTTTGATGGCCTTTAGCATGAAACCTTCTCTTTAATATCCCTGTGCACTAGTTTTGCATGTTCTTTTACTATATATCTCGCTAACTTTCTTTGAAACCTGGTCATCAGCTTTGTTTCAGCTGATGAGCCCGTGCTGTAAGATAGGAGAGCAAGACAGACTATTGTGTAGACATTTTAATGGTCTAATGGTATTTTAAGAGAGAAATATATACAAACACACAGGTTGGGGCCGGTGCAACCCGAATATGGAATAATATTAGTGAGCGAATATTATGCATTTAGAAAGGGTTAACCTGAAATTATTAAGGGTTCGAAAAAAAGAAACAAAGCAATACTTGTTTCTCTCCTGGACTAGCCTTGCTACCTGTATTCACTTTTCTTCACTGGTTGTGAAGCAGAAAGGAACCTTCACCCAAAGTCTTTTTAAAATTACGGAAAAGTACTGTCATTAGAGCTTGAAGAAGTAATTGAATTTCTTTTCTGATCCAAGAATCTCTTCCATTCAGAGGGTCTTTCTTTTATGAATCCCGTGAAAATAAATCCTTGAAAACACAGTCTTTTTCTTCCGTAAACTTATTTTATGAAAGCATGATCCTGTCATCCATATTAGACGATGCCATTCCAAATGTCAGAGTTGGTGAATAAGTCTTCTCACCTCATTTTCTCCAAGAAGGTATTCCGGCCCTAATTCAAAAGACCATAACACAAAGTCGCTCCAAGTTGTTGTTATTTCAGGGAGAACTGAGTTGCCCTGCTAGGACCCCGTCCTGGAAGAACAATTCTGCACCTGAGAGCTTTGCTCTGGCACCTGCACTCAGCATGGACATCGACCCAACACATTTTCACAATCCGAAGGCACTACACACTTGTTAAAAGGAAAAATTTTAATAGAGGGTAGGCTTTCTTTTTCCAAAAATAGACATACAAGCCAAAAGCCATTCAAAACACAGGAGGATCAAAATCGACGGGGTGGAGCACACAGGCTATTTGGAAATGAAGTACAGTAAGCTCCTTGTCTCTCACATGCACCAAAATTAATTACAGACACACAGGGCAGTTTCATGTATGCTCTATATAAACAAAACCATAAGCAAACTAAAAGATATAATTTAATTTTTTTCTGGCCTCTACTAGAGAAGGAAAAAAAAATTTAAGGACAAAAGCAATGGTGGAAACTTAAAATTTTTTAACACTGTAAAGTAAACTTTAAGCCAGGCATGGTGGCTTATGCCACTGATTCAAGAAGCTGAGGCAGAAGGATCATAAGTTGGAGGCCAGAGGTAGCCTATGCAACTTAGCAGTGCTCTGCCCCAAAATAAGGTAAAAAAATGAGTTGGGGGTACAGCTCAGTGGTAGAACGCTTGCAAAAGCAAGTGTGAGGCCCTGGATCTACCCCAGTACCACACAAAAAATATGTATGTGTATGGTGTATGTATGTATGTATGTGTATGTTTGTGTGTGTATGTGATATATATATATATATATCATTATATATATATATAATTTATATTATATATATATCATTATATATAATTTATATTATATCTATATTTATATCCCTTCAAAAAGAAGATCAACAGAACTAAAAGACAAGCAAACTAGAAACTACATGCAAAATCAATATTCAAAGATGGGCTGATATCTTGAATTTTTAAAGAACATCTGTGTCAATAAAAAGATCAACAAGACCTTCCATTAAAAACAGGCAAAATTAAAAGTATGAAAGTTGTAAAGGAAGAAACGCAAGTAGATGACAGACAGACATAGGCAAATGTTCAATTCACAAATAGCTCAAGAAAGAGGAAATAAATTGCAAGACATCTTTTTAAAATATGTAGCTAATAAGCAAGGAGTCTACTTAGGTAATGACACCAAGTAACACTGCCGGATATTTACAGAAAATATGTATGTCATTATTGATCAGGACACATATTAGCACAGACCAAGATAATTAATGGTGTTGGGTGATCCTGACCAATCAGAATGCAGGCAGACCACACAGGTGGAGAGAGAGTCACAGAGCACCTGCCTTGAGCACAGTTCCTGGACCTGGGGAAGTCCTAGGTCCCCAGGGATGGGATCCTGGGGACACTGGAGTCGGGCACAGCCAGCAGCCATTTACCAGCCTGTCCAAAAGTAGTTTGATATTTTAACAATGAATATGGCTATGCCACTATGTCAGGACCGAAACTCAGTTCAACTCTCCTGTTGACAAGATGACTTGCAAAAACTATAAAAACGAAATTATGGTTTTACCTTTCGCCTTAGTAATTCAGCAGATACATATTTAAGAAAAGTTGACAGTGATTTATGAAAAGGCATTGATCATGGGAAAATAATGACAAAATGATAATAGCTGTATTTATGATACACTTACTGCATGTCAGGTGTTTGAAGTGACAACAGATTCATTTGACCCTAACCACAATCCTGCAGTAAAAGTCTTCTTTTTATCCTCATTTTATAGGTGAAGAAACTGAGGCAGAGAAATGGAAGTAGTTATACAGGGTTGCACAGTTAATAGGTGAAAGAGCTAGAATCCGAGGTCTCCATTCACTCACTAGCTGAGTAGTTAATAATGCTGTATTATGTGTTAGCAGGCTTTAGAGTGTCTCGAATAAAAACTAATACTAATGAGTCTACCTAAGTTCTATTTAAGCCAGTTCAATTTTCATTACCTGGCCCCCTTTGCTAATGTTACCACCCACTCACGGTATATTCATGCTGTTCTCATACACTGTCTAACAGCTATGATCCGTAAGAGAACATTAGACTGCAGTTATAAATTGTGATGTGGTTGTGATTCAGACGCTCTGCCTACAATAATGCGTTTCTACTTGCTCCCAAGAAAACACTAAACATGTTACTATTAGATTCATAATTAAAGGCATAAGAAACAACAGATTCATCAAAAGTAATAGCACAGGCATCATTATTCTGTAGGAACCATCTGTTTTAGGTACACTGCCGTGCTGGAAAGGACATTTGCAAAGGTGCCATTTCCTCTCAGCTCGGATTTGTGACCTGCCGGACCATCTCCAGCTCTGTACATGGGTAGAGGCTTTGGAGGTTTACCGACTCAGTTGGCCATTTAGAAATCCCAAATCAGAACAGTGATTGTTGTTGTTGTTAGGTGCCATTAAGTCGTGTCCGACTCATAGCGATCCTCATAGGGTTTTCAATGGCAGATTGTTTCAGGATTGCCTTGGGAGTGGGTTGCCACATCCTTCTCCCATTTTTGCAGTGCTGGGAATCAAATGGGGGACCTCAGAGACTGCAGAGCAGTGTTCTAACAACTGAGCTAAATCCAGCCCCGGAACAGTGATAGGATCTACAATTAGACAATGCTCTTAACCCCCAGCATACAACACAAGCTGAAATGCTTTCCCCTTTGGATTCTTAAATAACTCTCTCCCCCCACCCCCCATCAGCTTCTCCCTTCTCCGGATACTCTTTCATTCTTTCCTTTATCAGCCTATTCTCTTCAACACGGACTTGAGCTATTTCCAGCCACAATTCACCATCTCTATTGCCAGCCCCACTGGTCAACATCTTTTCCCAGACAGTTGTACTCTTGACCTCTTTAGCACCCCCCCCCCCAAAACATTTCTGGATGTCCTTACCCCACCAACCCTCTTAAAACACCTTCCAGACTTCAACAGATCCTGAGAACAAAGCACTCTGAGAGAAAAGTCTCCTGCACACCCCAGTATGGCACGGCCCTGACCACACCTGCAGCTCACCCAGACACCCTGTCTCCTGGGTCCCAGCCACACTGTGCTTATTTCCATTTCCAGAGGACAATTCCACTGGCCCTCCATGAAGCCTTTGCCACCCTGCTGCTTCTCCCTCCTTCCTCCTCCCTTCCCTTTGGGGTCCTCCATGCAAACATGGCCACCACAATGGAAATGCCCTGACCTAGTGGCTCTCAGACTCTCTTAGGCCCCGTCATTTTCCCTCAGAGACCTGGGCAGAATGTGCAGCTACACATTCCCAGGGGTCTTTGCAGTCTTTCTTTCCCATTGGACGTGAGCTCCAGTCTCCAGGGGCCACTGTCAGCGTTGTGGGGCTGGGTGTGGAGTGTGGCGGATGGCACACTCTGGGGATTTGCTAAGAGGAAAATTGGACCCTGGGCACCTTTCCAAATCTCCCGGCCTTCCCTGCCCTTCCGCCATTTGCCCAGGTTATGCTGGTTCACAGAGTCCACGGCGAGTTTCCAATGACCAATTACCAGATGCTCACACTCCCTGCACCCCTCAGCCCATCAGCTGGGCCCCTGATTCTCAGGCCCACCCATTACTGGTTCAAACCTGGCAGCAAACCCACCAGGGTCCTGGGCTTGAACGAGTGCCTTCTGCCCCGTCCTCCAATATGGCTGACATTTTTCAGTTCTTAGCACTAACTTGGGCATAGTCCATCTTGGATTCTCCTCTCAGGGCCAACCCATGGCCAGCCCGGCCCCTGTGGCCATGACTTGTCCACTTGTAACCTCCCACTGGCCCACTCCCCCTATGGCTGAGCTAGCCTGGATGTTGAGAGGCTATGACTTTCTTATGTTACTAACTAATTTCTGAAAGACCCTCCTCAGGTGAAGTAACCTTCAATAACTTTGCTCACTTTCTTTTTAGCTTTTGTGGGAAATGAATAAAAAACTTCTCTTTGCTCAGCTCTGTCATACAGCAGAGTTCATGGTTTTATAGGACCAGTGAGATTGTTTGCTTTTAGTAGTGGGATATTTCTTAAAACTCATATATCATGTACATAAAAATGTATAAATCTCATATATCTCTTAGTTATCATATAAATCACACACACACACACACACACACACACACACAC
>VMDO01020924.1:0-18052 GCA_007922755.1 Pedetes capensis
CTGTAGAATCTTTCACTACTGCCACTTGAGGCTTGAATTTTTTTTTCAATTCCTTAAGCTTGAGAAATACAGAGTGTGTTCTTCCCTTTTGGTTTTCTGCCTCCAGCTCCTTGCACATGTCATTATAATATTTGTTTTTGTCTTCTTGAGCTGCCTTCTGAAATCTTCTGTTCAGTTCCTTAACTTCATCATATCTTCCTTTTGCTTTAGCTGCTCGATGTTCAAGGGCAAGTTCTACTGTCTCTTTTGACGTGTAATTTGTTCTTTTCTTTTTTCTTGTCTTTTTAAGAACTTTTTGCTTCCTTCTTGAATGATATCTTTTATGTCATGCCACAGCTCTTCTGGTGTCCTATCATTTGTGTCTAATGCATTAAATCTATTTTTGAGGTGGTCTCTGAACTCAGGTGGGATATACTCAAGGTCATACTGTGGCTCTCGTATACTTGTCCTAATTTTCTTCAGCTTCACTTTGAACTTGCATATGAGAAGTTGATGGTCTGATCCACAGTCAGCACCTGGTCTTGTTTTGACATTTTGTATAGAGCTTTTCCATCGTCTCTTTCCACATATGTAGTCAATTTGATTTCTGTATGTTCCATCTGGTGAAGTCCATGTGTATAGTCTCCATTCATGATGTTGACAAAATGTATTTGTAATGAAAAGGTCATTGATCTGACAAAATTCTATCATGCAATCGATCTCCAGCTTCGTTTCTGTCACCAAGACCATATTTTCCAACAACTGAGTCTTCTTTTTTGTTTCCAACCTTTGCATTCCAGTCACCAGTGATTATCAGTACGTCTTGATTGGATGTTTGATCTATTTCAGATTGCAGAAGCTGATAGAAGTCTTCCCTTTCTTCATTTATGGCCTTAGTGGCGGGTGCATAAATTTGAATAATAGTCATATTAACTGGCCTTCCTTGTAGGCGTATGGATATTATTCTATCACTGACAACATTGTATTTCATGACAGATCTTGAAATGTCTTTTTTGAAGATGAATGCAACCCCATTTCTCTTTAGTTTATCATTCCCAGCATAGTAGACCATATGACTGTCTGACTCAAAATGGCCTATGCCGGTCCATTTTAGCTCACTGATGCCTAGAATGTCAATGTTTATGCGATCCATTTCTCTTTTAACAATTTCTCATTTTCCTAGATTCATACTACATAAAACCCATGTTCCAATTATTAATGGATGTTTACAGTTGTTTCTCCTCATTTTGAGTCGTGCCACATCAGCACATGGAAGTCCCTGGGGCTTTATTCCATTTCCGTTATCACAGTAGACTCTACTTTGAGGAGGCAACTCTTCCCCAATAGTCTTTTGAGTGCCTTCCAACCTGGGGGGCTCATTTTCCGTCACTATATCTGACAGTGTTTCTTTGCTATTCATAGGGTTTTCAATGGCTAGTTGTTTCGGGAGTGGCTGGCCAGGTCCTACTCCCCATCCACACTTAGCCTCCAGCAATTAGCCAAAACATGGTTCTGGTGGCATCTGTTCTTAGTAACCAAATCTCATCCATGTAAGTTTACATCTCGCTCTAGATTTCAGGGTGGTGTTTTCCCTTCTTACTTCAGATCTCTGATGGGGCCAAGAAAAGAAAATAATTTTCAGTTTTGTTAGTTTATTATTTTAATGATGGGAGTGATTTCTTTCATGTTGGAGATGATTCCAGAATTCTACATAGGCTAATATTTTAGAAAGTAATGTTCTAAAAGAATAATATAAGACAAATCCAGTGACACAGCTGTGTGGTACCAGTGATTCAGGAGGTGAAGCCAGAAGGATTGCAAGTTCAAGAACAGAGGCAGCCTGTGCAATTCAGTGAGATCTTATCTCAAAAAAAAAAAAAAGAGTAGGGGTGCAGCCTAATGTAGCACTTGCCTCTCATGAGCAAGGCCATGGGTAATGTTCAGTACTGCAAAAAATTTAAAAAGAACAGAAAAGAAGGAAGAAAGAAAGGAAGGAAGGAGAAAGAAAGGAAGAGGGAAGGAAGAAAAGAAGGAAGAAAGAGGAAGAAAGAAAGAAAAGGAAGGAAGGAAGGAAGGAAGGAAGGGGAGGTAAAGAAAGGGAGAGAAAGAATACAATACGCACTTCATATGTACTGGGCATTGTAGTAATTGGTAATTACTACAATGTTGTAAAAGACCATAAATTGTCTATTATTTTTAAAATGCAACAAATGTATAAGGTAGTTGTCAGCAGTCCATTTCCAACCCTGCACGATTTTCATTAAGTCATGCTGCCTTGTCTCTCACATCTAAATGGAAATAATTACAGAAAAATATTTTATTCATTGGAAAATATTTTGTTCAGCAGGATTAAACACTATTAATTACTGAATAACTATTTGACAAGCAGACTCCATGTTGAAAAAGGCCTTGAGGCATCTATCAAACTCTTTTTATCTTTCGTTTGGGTTTTGAATGAATTACACTTTACTCATACACCTCTGGGAAAAGATTAAAATATTTTTAAAAACTGAAATGACAGCTCATTTTTTAGGAAAAAAGGTCAATTCTGTGTAATTGGGGAAAATTTCCTTCTTTAGAACATATTTCAAATAAAGAGAAGTTCCATAGGACAATTACCAAGACAAAGAAATTCTTACTAATACAGAAATCCTTACTAACAATCCTTAACTGTACAGTAAATAAATAAATAAATAAAAAGTTGCAACATATGGCCCTATATTTTCTTCAGCTTAAACAAGCCTCCTGAGACCTGACTCTATGATACGAATCACAGCAGTAATTAGAGACAACTTTGGTTAGTGTTCCTCAATGCTGTCCATGTTAAGTGCAAACACGTAACCAAGGTGTCTTCCTTCTCCCACCCAGGTGGTGGCCTGACAAGTTCACATCTAAGATTGGTTTCACCAATACTGACTCTGAAGACTTGTCATGTACATTTCCAAGCATGAAATTGGAAAACTATTTATTTGAGGCTGAATGAAAGTTTTTCTTTAATTATTTGGACTCTAAGTAATAGTTCTGAGGTTTGAGGAAAAGTAAAGTAACTACTAGTTCTTACAGCAGGTTTGAGCATATAAAATTAGGTTTACCAAGAAAGCTTCTAAATAAAAGAACTCATACCACAGAATTCCTTACCATATATTTGTATAAACTGCACCACAGATTTAAGAAAGAGACTGACATTAATAGGACAATTGCCAGACATAGAAAAGCCTCTATATTCACACACATGGACATTAAAATGTTACTGGAACAAGCCCGCACTGTAATCAAGTTGTTTTCAAGTGTCATAGGAAGATTTTAATCAGGAGAGTGTGGGCAGTACTGGCGGCAGAATTTTGTCATAAATAGAGGGGCCAGTCTAAACAGTCTGTAACACAAAATATGGAAATCAATTAGGAATAAGGAAAGAAAGAGAGGAATTTTCTCTCATATTTCTCATGCAGGGCTGGAGTACAAGAAGAATGGAATTAGATGAAAGAGGGTATTTTGTGAAAATTATGAGGCTTACTGTTAGTCATTTCTTTTGAGAAGCTTTTTGTTCTGTTCATAATTGGTCAGTGAAAATGTTGGTATCATCTCAGAATTTTGTGTAAAAGGCCAGCCTCAAAAGTTTGCCTACTTAGTGCAATGCAACACAGAAAACCATTGGGCACCACAATCTCATGGGGTGGCCCACAGTTTCTGGGGTTTTAACCCTAGATACCCTGCCAGACTCTCAGAGAAGAGTAATCATTGTAAAATATCCCTTCAATGTGCTACATAACAAAGACCTAGTCTCCTGAGGAAAATGCTCTGCTGGAGGGTTATTTCACTGTTTTGATGGACATTCCTCAGATGGCTTAATATTGTGAAGTGGGAAATACACTGTAGTTGACTTTTTATTATACGAACTAACAGAGAAAAGAGTGTCAAGAAATTAAAATCAGAGAATGGTAAAGAAAAATTAAAGGGAGTGTAGAAATGCTTTCTAATATATTTTTCCCAAAGAAGTATTTTCATAATTTTGGATAGTTTTTCTCCTTATAAACCTTTCAGTTTTTCTTACCACCTATAGGATAAGTCTAAAGTGCTTTATGTGCCCAGTGAGAGCTATAGCCTACCTGTGTTCCTATAGGTCTCTGTTCCCCAAAAGTTCTAAACCATTTGCAATTCCTTTAATCTCTATAGTTTCATATTTCTAACCTAAGCAGGGTCAGGCCTGGTCATAGCACTTGGATGGGAGACTACCTTGGAATACTAGGTGCTGTAGACTTGAGAAAAGGACCCAACAGCCCAATCCCCAAACACTCAGTCATTGAAAAACCTACAAATAGCAGAGAAACACTGACAATAGTGCAAGGCATGGCACAGTGTCGGGGAATGTTTCATTGTGTTGTACCTATGGTTGCTATGAGTCAGGCCCAACTTGATAGCACCTAACAACAACAACAACAACAAGCTAGAGAGTGAAAAAAATTCTCTACAGCTCTTTTCTTCACTTAGCAAGTTTCATATTCCATCCATAATAAACTTAGATGTGTCTCTGGGAATATTTTTTCACCCTCTAGACCCATTCACTGGAAGATACTAACAAGCTGTCCTCTGTATTCTTTCAGAATTTTGTCCCTACCTCTGTCTCAAAACTCACATCACTGTACAATAATTGTCTACTTTTATATTTGTTTTTAACTGAAGGTATAAGCTACCTGAATCCAGGAAAGAATTGGAATACCCAGGGATCTCGAATAGCAACAAATGGTGAGTGAACAAATGGTGAATGAACAAGGGACTGACTTATCCCACTCTGGGATTTGTCATTTATGGGAGAAAATCCACACAGTACAAAATCTCAGAATGAATTCATAATTAGCATTTCACATGTGCACTTACTCCCTAGATTGTTGAGACTGGAGAGACCATTTATATATTTATCTTCCCCAAACTGATCTCAGTTTTCTACCACATCTGACAACTGACTTTCAGGGAGGACATGTTCACTGTCTCAAGAGGAAGACCATTTCATGTTAGAATGTTTCTAATGGTTAGAAGGTTGTTTGTGCATCCTTGTTGTTGTTGTTGTTGTTATTTAACATCAAACTGAAATCTTTTTCTCTGATAATCCAGCTGTTCTCTGATTTTGGAGCTAGAAGTTGCCTTGATAGGCATAACAAATAAAGTTAACATAATTTCACATAACGAATCATGAAATATTTGTAATCTGAGATTTGAAGAAGGTTACTTAAACTCTTTGTATTACAGACTCAAGGTTTTTGTTTCTTTTTTCACATCTATCAATAGAACCATTCTTTTTAAAATCTTTAAGTAGAACCAAATTCATAGTGTTATAGTGAAGATCAAATGAAAGGAAACATATAAAGTAGCTACAACATTGCCAGGTAAATAGCACTAAAAAAAAGTTATTCTGTTATTTCAGCTTTTTTGTTATTTAAATATTCCTATTACATCTTCTTCTCATTCTTCAGCTCCTAGTTCTTGCCACCATTTATCATATAAAATTTCCTCAATATTTTGGTTGCCTGTATCAGGATGCACACAAACTTGTAAAAGTTCCTCTGCTAATAGAGTGTCCAGAAAGGTACACATCACAATACATATGAATGAAATAGCACAAGCATCGTGGAATTCTTTCCATTCTGGATGAGATACCAGTCTGTATTATAGAGCTGTTGTTGCTGTAGCAGAAAAAGTAAGACAAACAAACTTATAGATGACAAGGTTTATTGGAAGTTCACAGTTAAAGAATCAGTCCATAATGGCAGCAGGCATAGTGGTGGGACAGGCTGCCTGACTGTAGTAGACAACCTCACAGCCCCACTGGGCAGGGGCAGGGTGGCAGGAGACAGAAAGTTTCCCAAAAACCACAGATCTGGGTAAAAATCGTTCAAAGGCCTGTCCCAGTAACCACTTCCACAAAGCTGAGTCCTGCCTCCCAAAGTTCTATGACCTCCACAAACAGTACCATTATCTGGGCCCAAACATGAAAGCACATGACCTTAGGGGGACATTTTACATTCAAACCATGATGCAGTTTCTCATTAAAGAAAAAATATTTACATTAATTTTTATTGCTGTTGTTGTTTGGGGTTTTTGTTTTGTTTTGTTTCTTTCCTGCTTCATGACACTACTGATTTACATTGAGTTTCCAGTTACCTAAAACCCTCAGGTCACTTATGAATAAAGTGCTCCAATCTGAGTCTCCACCACTTTAATATTGTCCAGCTGATCATTTTAAATGAATATGTAACATTTTAATTTTAGTCCAATTACTTTTCTGTTCTTGGGTTTGGCTCTTTATTAACTTCCTCAAAGTATAAGTTCTAGAATTCTAGGTGCTTTAATTTTTGAAAAGTCCTTCTGGCCACATTCAAAATAGCACCATAGACTTAATAAGACCACTGATAAAGTTGATAAAGCAAATTATTTACCACTTTAATTCATGCTTTCATCAAACATGTACTGGGTTATTCATTGCATGTGCCAGGCTCTAAAGGTAAATTAATAAAAGCATATGGCCCTCCCCTCATAATGTCCCAATATATTGAGGAACACATGTAATAAACAAATTAGCCCAACATAGGTGATGGTGATCTTGGTAATGTAAGATTTTAAGATACTAATTTACTCTTATTTAACCTTATTTTCTCCCTTTTTCTTTCCTAGTACAGAGCCAAAGAGCCCTCTTCCACAGGGTCCTATGGGAAATCTGTGTCAGAAAAAAATAAGTTAAAAAATTGTTTCTGGCTTTTGATTCTAAATGCCAAAAATAATTGAGGAAATTAGGAAAAGACTCTAGGTAGGGAAAGGATGTGCCTCTGGAAAATCAGAGACAGTAGCCTTTCCTTGGGAGAAAAAGAAGCCCCAGAGGTGAGAAGAGGACAGGCTAACTCTTCAATAAAAGAAACATAAATAATGTGTTCTTTTCTTACATTATTAATTCTATGCTGACGGGGAGTACATATTTTTTCACCTTAGTCCTTATTGTTGTTAGGTGCCATCGAGTTGAGTCCAGCTCATAGCAACCCTAGGTACAGCAGAACAAAACACTCCCCGATTCTGTGACAGCCAGATGGTCTTATGTATGTTTAACTTTAGTCCTTAGGCATCCCCATGTCCAACTCCATCCTGGCCAAAAGGCAATGTCATAAAATAGTTAAATGTGTGAAATATGTGATTTTGGAACTCAACTCAAAAGTATGGAGTATCTGGGATGAACTTGAAAATCTTCATCATGTAAATAGTTTTTAAAGCATGAGACTGGCTGGGCATGGTGGTTTGGGCCTGTAATCCTAGCAATAGGAGTTTGAAGCAAGAATATCAAGTTTGAGGCCATGTCTCAAAAAATTAAATAAAAAAGGGGCTCTGGGTATAGATTAGTGGTAAAGCACAAGTACTAGCTCTGGGTTCAATCCTCAAGTACTGTTTAAAACAATACTATGAGACTAGGGAGATAGAGAATAGTACCATTTCTGAATTCAAAGTGATTCAATGTATGCCTCCTGATAGTATTCTCTCTTAACAACAACCATACTACAACAATCCAAACCCAGAAAAAAAAGTGATAGAAAATACAAAAATTGATGAATATAAAACCATAACTGGGAAAAGAAGATTTCCTTGGACTAAAGGGTCTGAAGAAAATATGAGAAGTATGTTTATGTTATTGGTAAAAGAAAACACCCCATACAGGATGTATACAGATACATGCATAAAACAAAAATTATAATGGGAAAATTGGTGATTATGTCTGCATATAATTAAAATACTGGGGGTACCATAAATATGTGTTTGTGTGTGTGTGTGTGTGTGTGTGTGTGTGTGTGTGTGTGTGTGGTGCTGGAGATAATTCTTGCTTGGCAAACTCTCTACCATTGAGCTAAATCCTCAACCCTTGTACACACATTTTAAGAGATGTGATCTATGTACTACTTTTTGAAATAGTATTGGAATTGTGGTAGCAATGTGTAGTATGATGTTTGCCCAAAAGATGGCATTAATCAATTGAGTGCTAGCACCACTATACCACAGGCATGGAAAAATGGAAAGTTTCACCCCAAGATGGGTATCATTTTTTGGCACCCTCTGTATATATTAAATTGAAGAACTCATGTCAAAAATATATGTAAATAATACTTATAAATCAATAAAATCTGTGAGAAAAAGGCATGACAATCTTAGACAAATAAGAGACTTGAATAGACACTTCATAAAATAACTTTGGGGCTGGGATTTAGCTCAGTTGGTAGAGCACTGTGCTGCAGTCTCTGAGGTCCTGAGTTCAATTCCCAGCACCACAAAAATGGGAGAAGGACCTGGCAATCCACTCCCAAGGCAATCCAGAGAAACAGCCATTGAAAACCCTATGAGGGTCGCTATGAGTCAGATACCTACTCGATGGCACCTAACAACAATAACAACAAAATAACATTGAAAAAGTCAATAAACAAAGGGAAAAAGTGTTCAATCTCATTCTAATTAAGGAAATGCAGGTAAAACCTACAATACAAGGTAATTACATATTTGGTCAAATAAAAATTTTAAAGCCAACTACATTACTTGTCAAAGAATTAATAGAGCAATTCAAATTCTCACATAATACTAGTAAAAATGTAAAGCAGTATAAATACTTGGGAAAATTGTTATTATCTACTAAAATAAATAGAATGTTACTTTATAATCTAGAAATTCTATTCTTAAATAGACATTCAGAAGGACTACTATGCATATTTAACAAATATTCATATTTGTGCTATTTGCATTTACCTGCAAATGGAAATAGGTGAATTATCCATCAAGACCAAAAGGAATGCCACAGAATTGAACAAGTGATTCAGAAGAATGATTACTCCAGTGGGAGATGGGGCAAGATGACAGAGGACCATATAAACAAATATAAGTTATAGTCAATTTTCTAATTTTAGATTTAGAGATTTGCCTTATCATTGTTCATTAGAATGTTAAAGAGGGAGGGAGGAAAAGAGAGAATAAAGGAGGCTTTTGCATATTGAATGATGAAAGTCAGGACCCAAATATGCCATATCATATCAAAGGGAATTTGTATGTCATCTGGAAATTACTAAAAATTTCAGGGTTTGTATATGACCATCCTGTTAATGAGATTATGGCAGGCTTTTAATACCTTATTTGAAATTAAAATTATTTTAATTGGCATATCCACAACCTCAAATTCAATTATCTTATACATGCCAATGACTCACAAAATTTATATTTCTAGTCCAAAAAGTGCTGCAATAGCTTTTGATCTCCTTAATCTATACATGGAAGGAAGTGTGTTACAGGGGTTTGGAATTTAATTTGGGATGTATTCTATACCTTGTTACTACTGGCTTTATCATCTTGTTTAACCCTTTTAAGAACAACTTATTTTTCTTTTAAAATCTATTTTCATTTCTACATCCCTGACATACTTAAAAAGACTAGTTCTAATTATCAGAGCCAGAAACACTTCTCTCTTACTAACACTCCATATATTATATAAAATTATTTCATGTTCTAAAGTCTTCCTTTTTTCTCAATGACTTAACTCCAAAATTAGTCAATAGAATTCAACTAATTTGGAAATTTTATTTTAAAATTTTATTAACCACAGCAATAAAAAACAACATCCATACTACCTATATATACAAACCATTACAATAACATTAAAAAGTTCCATGAAAATGAAGAAGATATTTAAAATTTAAATCTAAAAACTTTGTCTCATTATTAAGACAATATTTTATTGTTTTTTTTAGGTGCAATATAAGTAGCCAACTTTTCTCCAGTTTTGCATTCTATGAAATTTGTAATAGAGAATCATTTTTTAAAGACTACATACAAGGCCAAGTGTGGTGGCACACACATGTAATCACAGCAACTTGGAAGGTGGAGGTGAGAAGATCACAGATTCAATACTAGAGACAGCATGTGTAATTTAGTGAAACCCTGTCTCAAGGTAAGAAATAAAAAATGGGCTGGGGTGCCAGGCCAGTGGTAGAGAACTTGCAATGTACGTGCAAATCCCTGGGTTCAACACCCAAGAACCACCAAAAAAAAAAAAAAAAAAAAAAAAAAAAAAAAAAAAAAAAAAAAAAAAAAAAAAAAAAAAAAAAAAAAAAAAAAAAAGAGAGAGAGAGAGAGAGAGAGAGAGAGAGAAAGAAAGAAAGAAAGATTGAGTACATGGAGGGGAAATAATTAAAATATAAATTATGACACATTGAAAAGCTATCAGGCTATAATTTCTCGTAAGCAAATTATGCTTTATCGATGTTTTATGTTTATGTAAAGTAAGATGTTTAAGCATCACATTAGAATGTAAAATACCTTACACGACACTGAAGTTGTTTCAGTGAAAATGTGAGACACCTTTGAAATTGTGATAACAACAAAAACCTAAATAAAATAAAAATAAAGTTTTTCTGTAGGGATTGCAAAGAATAGGTGCAAGGAAGTCAGGATGAACTGAATTTCAGGGACAGGAGTTCTTTGTGGAGCTTCCATACTTGGGAGCAGACATTTATTCTCTGTACAGTTGATTGAAGGAATGGGCCTGCTATTAATGGACAGATGATAATAGGACAAGAAGAAATTAGCAGAACTTTAAACACATATATAGATATATTAATGATGAATACCAGAATTTTGAAGAAGCTAAGTACAACAAACAAAATTTTAGGCCAAACAATTTTCTTCCATCATTCCTGCTCCACAAATTTTTACAGAGAAAGCATCACTGAGTAAGTGGCTACAAAAGTACCACTACATGTTTATGTGATGATTACATAGGAGAGGTGGAATCAAACGTGAAGAGAAACCAAAGATATTGGAAATAGCAGCCAATAATTCCCCAGTTAAAATATTAATGTGATTTTCAGCAGCCCTTGGAAATTAAGAGTTATTCATAGGAAAACTCAATCCTCTTAAAGTAGCTAAGCATAGCTCAATCCAACTCTAGGAGGAACTGGAATGATCAGCTGTCATACTAACAACAAAGAATGAAAAGGGTTTTATATCTGAAAAAAAAAGAAAAAAGTGAAACAATAAAAAAGAGGCAGTATTTTTCTTTTAATTCTAGTCTTTTTATATCCAAAGAATGAGATAAAATAAAAAATTCTAAGCCATGGAAAAAGTGGAAAAATTTGGCTTGTAATCAAGAAAATGCAGTCTCTAGAAACAGAGGTGACCCAGACATAGGTATGATCAGGCAAAACATTTGAACAACCATAATGAATGTGCTAAATAATTAAGAAGAAAAGTTTGCTATAATGAGCAAAAAGATAAGATATTTCAGAAGAAAAATATATACTCAAAAGAAATGAATACAAATACTAAAATTAAAAACCATATATATGAATAAGCTACTCGTTAAATGGAAATGACATTTTAATATTTCAGAAGTTAAGGATTAGTGAAGTTGGAGAATTGCTAGTAATGGCAAAAACCAATAGATGCCTGCTGGTATGGCACACTAAGAAGGCAGCATTACTTTTGTAATGTTGTTGTTGTCATAACCTGAACATAATGATTAGAAAACATCAATCACAAATTTAACATTCTAAAATAAATAAGTAAACAAACCTATCTCATTCAAGAAATAAGGTCATAAAAGACAAAGAAAAGCTGGACATAATGGCACATACCTGTAATCCCAGCAACTCAGGAGATGGAGGTAGGAGGATCACAAGTTCCAGGCCACAGAGAACCTGCATAACTTAGTGAGACTCAAATAGAAAATTTAAAAATGGGCTAAAGGTGTAGCTCAGAGGTACAGTGCATAAAGAGTATACAGAAGGCCCTAGGTTCAATCCCCCAGGATGGTAAAACAAACAAACAAAACAAGACAAGGAAAATCGATACTATTTTAAAGAAATGTAAAAACCAGAATAGATTATAGATCAGAAAAAATGTTCTTTTCCCATAGAAAGCACAAGTAGGACAATTTTCACTATTTGAATGAGAGGTATATTTTAGATGGCAATATTATATCATTGTTAATTTTATGATTTTTATAATTATACTCAAGGAAGATAATGTCCATGTTTGTAGGAAATACACAGTTAATTATATAGTGGCTATGAGATTTCTGTACAATTTCATATAGGTGTTTTATATACATACATACATATATCTGCATATGTACTCATATATTATACACACACAGACGCAAGAGAGAGAAGAGTGAAGGCAAATGTAAAATATTACCATTTGTAGAAATTAGGTGAAAAACATAAGGAATTTTCATATAATTTTTTGCATCATTATTGAAAGTCTAAAATTATTCCAAAGTTTAAAAATAAAAAAGAGTAAGGTGAGTGTGAGGCAGATGTCTATAACTCCAGCGACTAGGGAAGTAGAGCCTGTGTAAATTAACCTGGCTTTGTCTCAAGGTAAAACGTAAAAAATGAGCTAGGCTTGCAGCCCAGTGGTAGAGCACTCACAAAGTATGAGCCGGGGCCTAGGTTCAACCCTCCAGTACCAGAAAATTTTTTAAAAAATTTTTTAAATTGACCAAGTCTCAGAGAAAATGTTGACAATACATGTATTTTACTAAAGACATTGTTGTTGTTCAGTGCCATCAAATTGGTGTCTGACCTATAGCCACCCTATATACAACAGGTCAAACAGTATTGTCAGTGTTTCTCTGCTATTCATAGGGGTTTCAATGGCTGATGGTTTCAGGAATGGGTGCTGGGTCCTTCTCCCAAGCCTACAGCACCTGGTGTTCCCAGGTGGTCTCTTATCCAAGTACTAACCAGGCCTGACCCTGCTTAGCTTCCAAGATCTGACGGGATCAGACGCCACAGTGGTACAGCTGCAGGCACTAAAGATACTAGCAAAATATAAAATAATGCATACAGATCATACACATGACCCCATAAAATAGGTATTTGCTTGAATAGATATTACACAAATATTTTCCTATGGCCAAAAATCACACAAAAGTTATTCAATATGACTAATCATCAAATTTAAACCATTCTTATATGAGTATTTGCCTTATTCCTAGTGACTTTTTCATTTACACAGTATGCTCTCTAAATTTTTATGACTACCTTTCATTTCTTTTTGTTACTGTTTGTGTTTTTCATTTTTTGCTATTTATTTACTTTCCTACTTTCCACGGGCTGGGATTTAGCTCAGTTGGTAGAGCACTGCGCTGCAGTCTCTGAGGTCCCGAGTTCGATTCCCAGCACCGCAAAAATGGGAGAAGGACCTGGCAATCCACTCCCAAGGCAATCCTGAAACAGTCAGCCATTGAAAACCCTATGAGGGTCGCTATGAGTCGGATACCGACTCAATGGCTCCTAACAACAACAACAACTAACAACTTTCCACATCATTTTGTTTAGATGTGTCCTTTAAAAATCTACATTTAGCTGAAGTTGGTTTTATTTATCTAGTTGGATAACTCCTTGTCTTTTCACTGATGAATTTGGTCACTTTTCATTTGCGTGCTTACAATTATGTTTGTCATCTTTTTTCTACTTAACATTTCCTCTATGTTCCTATGATTCTTTTATTCAACTTTCTCACTTAAAATCTAAAAGTTTACATTTCTATACTTATCAATAATGTATATTATTTGGGAACTCTTTCTCTTCAGTAAGTCCAATTTCATCTTGTCAGTCATCATTTGCCAATATCAATTTTAGCCTACAAAGTAGAAATTAAAATTATTATTTATGCAATCAATATTTCTGACATTGCTGTTATTAGGTGCCATCGAGGTATCCGACTCATAGGGGATCCGACTCTGTACAACAGGGGAAACACTATTGTCAGTGCTTCTCTGCTGTTCATAGGGTTTTCAATGGCAGATTGATTTTTGGGAGGGGGTTGCCAGGTCCTTCTCCCAAGCCTACAACTTCTGGTGTTCCCAGGCAGTCTCCCATCCAGGTACTAACCAGGCCCTACCCTGCTTAGCTTCCAAGATCTGACGGGATCGGATGCCACAGGGCTACGGCTGCAGGCATGTAGAAGGACATACATGTATTAAAGTTTTATTCACTACCCATCCTTTCTTATACTCACACCAATATCCCCAAATTATTTTCCTGTTTTTCCATAACTACCACCTTGAGAATTTCTTTCTGTTAAACTTTGGTAAATTATTTTCTGAAAATGTCTTCATTTTAACCACAACCTAAATAGAGAATTGCACAAAGAATTTTATGTGAATAACAATATTCCTTCATATGATATTTCCCTAATGGCTTTTAAGATTACTATGAGAAAGTCAGCATCCAATATAATTGTTCTTCATCATTAGATTACTCCCCCAAACCCTGCCGTTAGTTTTAAGATTTCCTGGTTTCTTTGGTCTCTTGCAATTTTACTACAATGCATCTAAATGTGAATCTCTTTTTACTCATCTGCTTGAGTTTCATTTGTGTTTTTTGAATCTGATAATTCTTATATTTAGTCAATCTAAAATCAGCCATCATCTCTTTGTATATCTTTCCTCCATTCTCTCCATCATTTTCTTTGGAAATATTATTAGGTGTATCTTTGAATACTTCCTCTTATTTCCATGCCTCTCAACATTTCTTTCCTATTTTCGATCTCTTTTATTTCTATACTTCATGTGATAATTTCTTCTGATCATTCTTCCTTTTAACAAACTTGCTCCTCAAATATCTTTAATCTTCTATATGAAGCATTAGTTGTATATTCAATTTCAAATACTGTATACCTATATATCTTTTAGCCTACAGAGGTAGCCCAGTGGCATCTGATCCTGTCAGATCTCGGAAGCTAAGCACAGTGGGCCTGGTTAGTATCTGGATGGGAGACAGCCTCGGAACACCAGAAACTGTAGGCTGGAAGAAGGACCTGACAACCCCCTCCCAAAAGTCAATCTGCCATTGAAAACCCTATGAACAGCAGAGAAGCACTGACAATAGTGTTTCCTCTGTTGTACAGAGGGTCTCTATAAGTCGGATACTGACTCAATGGCACCTAAACAGCAACATATATCTTTTATTTCTAGAAATTCTGTTGCATAATTTTTCAAAAGATACTGTCATATCATTTTATGGTCTTTCTGTTACTATTTACTCATGTTTTCAGCCCACACTTTATCTCTTTAATAAAGTTTAACATCACTGCTTTCCTTCTATTTATTTACATATTCATTTATTTTGTGCTGCTAGAGATTATACCCAGGGCTTCAACATATGCTAGTCAAGTGCTCTACCACTAGTCTACATCCCCACTCACATTCTGAATTTTTTATTTACTTGTCCTAAAATATAAAAACTTAATAGCAGTTTAATTATCTTTATATATAATTTTCTTTTACCTGATTTCCCCATGTGACTTTAATTTTGATTTTAGATTGACCATAGTCCGTGAGTATTTGGAGGAATGTAAATTAGGAATAGGCTTCCAGAGACAGCATGTGTTTGTTTCTGCCAAGTACTCTAGGCATGACAAACCTAATACTACATTTTAATAACATTTTCCACTTGAGATTTTGTGTATCACCCAGGCATATCTGCCTAAAGCTGAGACCATACCTTTAAGTTTATCATTCACTGATAGATCTTTTTTCTAGCTCACTTTAACCAAAGATATAGGCTTTCAAAGATTCTGATTTTATAGAGTATTCTGAGTTCCAGCACTGTACCTCAGCAGGAATCCCAGGCCTTGACTCCTTTTTCATATGAAAATTTTGTTTTTAATTCTGTTGTTAAAATGCTTCTCAAGGGGTAGAGTTGTAGCTCAGTGGTAGGGTGTTTGCCTAGCATGTGGGAGGCCCTGGATTCCATTCTTTACCATTAAAAAAGTGCTGTCAATATAAGCTCAGCTTCAATTTACATTTATCACAGTGGTAGTCATTTCTTTTTTCAGTGTTTGCCACTTCTTCTTTTTCAAATTCAGCTAGTGTTTTTGATATTTAAGTCTAACAATTTTAGCTGTTTTCTAGTGACACTCTTTCAAAATATCCAGAACAGTTGTCCCCAGCCTTTTTGGAACCAGGGACCAGCTTTGTGGAAGACAATTTTTCTGTGGACCAGAGATGGGGAAGGGTTCAGGATGACTCAGACACATTGCATTTGTTGTGTAAATATAGACGAAACCTTGCTGGCTTATCCTCCACTTCTACCACTACAGAGTCTTTTGTCTGATTGCTCTGGCTAGGAATTCAATCATAATATTGAATAAGAGGGGAGACAGTGCACACCCTTGTCTTATTCCTCATCTTAGAGGGAATGCTTTCAATTTTTCCCCATTTAATATGATGTTGGCTATAGGTTTCTAATGCCTGCAGCATAGCACTGTGGCATCCAATCCCATCAGATCTCCGAAGCTAAGCAGGGTCAGGCCTGGTTAGTACTTGAATGGGAGACTGCCTGGGAACACCAAAAAATGTAAGCTTGGAAGAAGGACCCAGCAACCCACTCCCAAAATTCAATCCACCATTAAAAACCCTATGAATAGCAGGGAAGCACTGATAACAGTGTTTTGCCTGTTGTATATAGGGTCGCTATGAGTTGGATACCAACTCAATGGCACCTAACAACAACAATAGGTTTCTAATAGCCTTTATGATGTTGATATTCCCTCTATACTCTATTTCTTCAGGACTCTTATCATGAAGGGATGTTAAACTTTGTGCAAGGCTTTTTCAGCATCAATCAGATGATTATGTAATTTCTGTTTGCTAGTCTCTTGACGGGGCTGGGATTTAGCTCAGTTGGTTGAGCACTGCTCTGCAGTCTCTGAGGTCCCGGGTTTGATTCCCAGCACCGCAAAAAATGGGAGGACAGGGCAATCCATTCCCGAGGCAATCCATTCCCGAGGCAATCCTGAAACAATTGGCCATTGAAAACCCTGTGAGAGTAGCTACAAGTTGGACATGACTCGACAGCACCCAACAACAACTACAGTCTCTTGATATGTGAAATTGCATTAATTGATTTACATATGTCAAACCAGCCTTACATTTGTGGAATAAAGCCCACTCGATCATGATGTATGATTATGTGCAAGAATTTTATTGAGCATTTTTGCATCAATGTTTGTCAGGGAAATGGATCTATAGTTCTCTTTTCTTTTATAGTTTTCTAGTTTTTGCATCAGGGTGATACTTGCTTCATTGAATGATTTTGGAAATATACATTCCCTTTCTATTTTATGAAATACTTTGAGGAAGACAGACATTAATTCTTTTTTAAAGGTTTGATAGAATTCAACTGTGAACCCATTAGGACCTGAGCTTTCCTTTGTTAGGAGATTTTTTATTTCTGCCTCAATTTCATTGCTTGTTATAGGTCTGTTTAATTTGTTTATGTCTTTGAGATTTAATCTTGGTAGGTAAAAAGTGTTAAGGAATTTATCCATTTCTTCTGTATTTTCAATTTTGGTGGAATACAACTCCTCAAAATCATCTTTAACGATCTTCTGTATTTCATTGGTATCAGTTGTTATGTCCTTTTCATCTATAATTTTATTAATTTGGGCCTTCCCCCACCCCTCTTTTCATGAGTTTGGCTAAGGGGCTGTCAATTTAGTTTCATTAATTTTTATATTGTCCTTTTAATCTCTATTTTGTTAATCTCTACCATGATGTTAATTATTTCTTTTTGGGTGCTAGTGCTAATTTTGAGGTTAGCTTTTTGCTATCTTTCAAGTGCCTTGAGGTATCTAATTAAATTATTTAATTAAGGCTTCCCTATCTTTTTAATGTAGCCACTCATGGCTATAAATTTCCCTTGGAGAGCTGCCTTTGCTGTATCACATAGATTTTGGTAGGTTGTATTTTCATTACCATTTGATTGAAGGAAATTTTTAATTTCCTTTCTGATTTCATCAACCCATTAATCATTCAGAAATATATTATTCAATATCCATGTATCTGTAACATTTTTGTAGTTTGTTTTTGACTTCTAGTTTCATGCCATTGTGATCTGATAATGTACAGGGGATGATTTCAATTTTTTTGTGTGTTTGTCAAGCCAATTTTTGTGCACTAAAACGTGGTTTATTTTAGAAAAAGTTTCATGTGGTGCTGAGAAGAAAGTGTATTCTACCTCTATTGGGTGGAATATTCTGTAGACATCTGTTA
>VMDO01020924.1:18152-36567 GCA_007922755.1 Pedetes capensis
CTATTGGGTTTTGATGTTGTTTGTTCTTCACTTTTTCCTTTGTTCATGCTAGGGTTTTGCTGGTTTATTAGATTAAATATCTTTGTTTTTTAATTAGCTTCTTTTGTTCATGCATTTCTCTCATGTATTGTATTTATTCCTATCATCTTGCATTTGAGTTTGTCTTTCTTCTGCTGCTCATAATATTTTTTAAGTATGTTCTGCAATGCCAGCTTCATGGTCAACAATTGCTAAATTTATATGTGTCATGGAAAGTCTTAATCTCTTTGTCTATTTTAAAGGATAATTTTGTTGGGTATATTATTATTGGTTGGCAATTATTTGTTTTCAGGACTTGAAAAATGTCTGACCACACTTTCTTTGCCTTTAGGGTTGATGTTGAGGAGTTAGCTGTTATTCTGAAGGTTTTACCTTTGTAAGTGAACTGACATTTTTCTCTTGTAGCCTTTAAAATTGTTTCTTTGCTTTGTAGCTTTAGCACTGCAACTATAATGTAACATGGAGAAGATCTATTCGGGTCTACTCTATTTGGAATTCTGGATACCTCTGTGGTTTGGGTATATATTTCTTCCTTTAAGTTTGGGAACTTTTCAGCTATTATTTCATTGAATAGATTTTCTATGCTTCTAGTTTTAGTTTCAGCTCCTTCTTGTACCCCCTGTATTCATAGGTTATATCTCTTCATTCTGTCAAAGACCTCTTAAAAATATAGGTCATATTGTTCCTTCCTTCTGTCCTTCTTGGTATCTGAATAAGTAAGCTCTTCAACTTTTTCTTGTGTCTCCGATGTTCTGTTTTCTGCTTCATCCAATCTGGAAATATTAGATTCTACTGTCACTTTAATTTGATCAACTATGTTTTTTAGCTCCAGGTTTTCTGTTTGGTTTTTTTTTAAGACCTTAATTTCTTTGCTGAATTTCTCTTCTAAATTGGATACATTTTTGTCTAGTGTTTTAATTGCATTCATCTTTTGGTTGTGCTAAGATACTTGTAAGCAAGCTTCTAACTTGTGTTTCTGGTATTTATAGAATCTGGGTGTCTTTAATTTTATTTATTGAAGGACTGTGGTCATTAGGGGTATCTTCTTAGTCTTGCTTTTTTCATATTTCCTGTGGTTCTGGGTTGAGTTTTTGGCATTCCTTAGTCTGGTTATTACTGCCTTATATTTTTGGAGTTATCCTTTGTTTAATGCCTTCTTTTAAGATCTTGGTCCACAATATCACTTAGCATGGAGAAAATGTCCTGCTGCTAAAGTAATAGCTTTGTCCAATCTCACCTTTATGACTAATCTTATTTGAGGCTAGGTGCTCCTTAAGATGATCCCTGTGTGATGAGTTTGTTAAGGCTAGAGATGAATAGGGTCCTTTTGGAGGGAGGGGGTAATTATTGAGTATACTATAGCTGTTGACAGCAGAAAGATGAAAGTCTGATAGGCAGATGAGTGGAGAATAAAGTCAAGAAAAGAATTAGATAAGGATAAGGAAGAAGAGCAAGCAGAGGAGAGAGTGTTGGAGTATAAGTAAGAAAAGATTTGGTAAAATTATAAATCTAATTTTTTTCCTTAAATGTAATATGTATATATGGTTATATAAACATTCCAGGAAGTAGCGGCAAATACAAGGTTGGAAGATCTCTTTTTTTGGGGGGCGGGGGTGTTTGATGAATAAGTTTGGAGAGTTTGATAGTATTACTATTAATTGACTAAGATAACTTTGAAAGAATAATGGTTAAAATCATGACTATTGAGCAGGATGAAGAGGTATTAAAGTGTAAAGAAGCAGAAGAAGAGAGGAAGTGATGAAGAGGAAAGCAGAAAAGAGAACTAAAGAAAAACCAGTGGAGCACAGCAACAAAACAATAACAACCAAAAAATCAGAAACCAGAAACATAAGCTAGAGAGAAAAACTAACCCTCAAACAGATCTACCAGCACTGATTGGCTTAATGTGGTGTCAGTCACCAGTTTCCTTACAAATCCCACCTGCCTTCTGGATGTCACTGATCAGCAGGCACAGCCCTTGCTCCCTGCTGCAGTTCCAGATTAGTTCTCAGCATGAATTTTTGCCCTGCAAATCCCTCCACACATCCATGGGACAATCCTGCTCCAGCACCACTGTCCCAAAGACTGCCATGATCTCCTATACACTGAGTCACAAGGACCCCAGGTGGTTTGCACCTAGAAGCCACTCTGTCATGTGCTATAGGCTACCCAGCTGTGCACCCAATTCTCTCTCCCCTGGGCGGTTACAGCCTAGCCAGATACATCTGTATTGTCTGCCACAATAACCTTATCCCGTGCTGTGGGTGGGTGAACTGGGAAACCTGTGCAGCTGGGGTTTACTGGCTGTGACTCATTGCTCTGGTGGGTTAGGATCCCACCCAGGTGTCTGTCTGTTCATTTGAACATTAGTCTGGCTTCAGTGTGATCCCAGGTGCTTCGCTTCCCTAACCCTGCTAAGTCTATCAGTCCCTTGGATCTTTTTCTCTCCACAGTTGTGCATTCAGGTCTCTCTGCTTCAGTCAATTCCCCAGGTGCTAATTCCAGGCCTACTGCACAGCACCAGATCCTAGGGCAGGCCACCTGGAAATTCCACATTTGTGGAGTGAGCCCAGCAGTAACCAATTCCTGTGGACAGACAGCAGGTCAATTCAATGTGTGTTTATTTCACTGGGCATTAGACTAGTTTGCAGATGCACTCATAGGCTGTGCTTTCTTAAATGTCCAAGGCTGTTCCTGGGGATGATGGGTAAAATATCAAGTCCCTTTTTCTCTAAGACTGCATTTGTCTATTCCCACCTGGCACTGTGGCAACATGTTCCTAAAGTCCACTTTCTCTGGTTAGTTTTTGTTTGTTGCCAGTCTTCTCTGCAGTGCAGGGGGCCCTTAATTACCTGTTAAATAAATTGTCAACTTTCTTGTCTCATTGGGCAGTTGGCCCTGCATTTCTGATGGCATTCTTGCTACGCCTTCCTGTGCTGGTTTTTTCTTCTTTTCGTCTGCAGTTGAGAGCATCTCCCCAACTCACATTGGTTTTTTTCCTCTTGTCTCTCTTTTCCTTTTTACTCTTTCTCTCGGTTCAGTATAAAGTCTATATATTGCTATTTTAGCTCTCCACTTTCACTGGGTCTTTTGGAGGGTGTTATCAATCCACCATCTTGCCCTGTCTTTTTTATTGCCACTGCTTTAAGAAGGTGAGAGATATGTCAAGACAATATTATTGAGAAAGCTTAATGGGTCAGCTGAATTAAAGTGTAGATTTAGCTGTTAGAACAGAAACCTAAAAGATAGTGCCTTAAATCATGACATAACTTCTCTCTCATATAACAAAATAGATTAAAATACACTAGGTTGGTATGAAGGTTCCACAGTGTTAGGCACCTAATTTCTTCTTGATATGCTAACCCTAAGACCTTGCTTTCATCCATGTAATCCAAGAGGAATCATTTCATATCCACAGTTCATTTGGCAGGTGGGGGAAATGGATGAGTGAAGGGGTTGGGGAGAGGTCTACAATCTTTCTTTGAAGGTCATGATCCAGAATTCAAAAGTTTCACTTCCAGTCAAAACTCTTTTACAAAAATATAGTCCGATAGCCACATATACACTTAACTGCAATAGAGACTTGAAAATATATGTGTGTGTGTGTGTGTGTGTGTGTGTGTGTGTGTGTGTGTGTGTTTCTGTGTGTTCATTTTGGGTTTTTTTTGCAGTACTGAGGATGAACGCAGGACCTTGGGCATGGGAGGTAAGCACTCAACCACTGAGTTCCACTCCAAGTGCCTTGCTGTTTCTTTAACTTTTTACTTTTGAGATAGGATTTCACTAAGTTGCACAGGCTCCATCTGGCCTCAAACCTGAGATCCTCTTGCCCCAGTCTCCTGTGTAGCTGCGATTATAGGCATCTGTCATGGTATCCAGTGAAAGTATAGTCTTTATTCTAAATAGTCATATATTCAGCTAAAATTCAGGAGCCCTGTTAAATAGAAAAATGGAAGAATAGATGTTAGGGGGATAACCAACCATATTATATATGCATTGTAATGTAATTTTGCCTGCAGCCGTAGGCCTGTGGCATCCGATCCCGTCAGATCTCGGAAGCTAAGCAGGGTCGGGCCTGGTTAGTACCTGGATGGGAGACCGCCAGGGAACACCAGATACTGTAGGCTTGAGAGAAGGACCTGGCAACCCTCTCCCAAAAATCAATCTGCCATTGAAAACCCTAAAACCCTATGAACAGTGGAGAAGAACTGACAATAGTGTTTCCCCTGTTGTACAGAGGGTCGCTGAGTTGGATACCGACTCGACGGCACCTAACAACAACAACAACTATGTAATTTCAATTTATATTCAGAATGAATAAAATCTAAAAGTGTGTGAGAATAATCCTAACATATTTTGGACTAATGAACACATTTTAAGCCTGCACAAATAAGAGCTTTCTCATTTATGTGAAGAATCCATGTTGGTAGCCACACTCCTTCCTGGCTTCCAAAGTAACAGTTAATAGATGTACAATCTCTTATAAGTTGAAAAACTATCCAAATGTATTTAAAACTATGAATTTTTATTTTTCAGCATAAAAATATTTTTTAATTTTTAAAATTTTCTTTGATTTTCTTGATTTAGAATTTTTGAAGAATTCTAACTAGGAATTTTGTAAAACACCTCACAATTAAGGTTTGTCTACTATCTCTGCATGGTTAGATTCATGATTTTAATTTTTGGTAAGAAACCCAGATAAGTGGTATTGTGTCTTTCTGAATGTCCCAGGAGATACATAATGTTGTTGTTGTTAGGTGCCATTGAGTCGGGTCCAACTCATAGTGTGACCCTTATACAGTCTTCAATGTCTGATTATTTTGGATTCCTTCGGGGTGGCTTGCCATATCCTTCTCCCATTTTTGTGGTGCTGGGGTTTGAACCTGGGTTCTCAGAGTGTGGAGTAGCACTTTACCAGCTGAGCTAAAGCCCTGCCTCTTTGGAATTTTTTGAAAAAACTTTTATACTTACGATTCCAACTTTGTTTTATCCAAGTTTTCAGTTTTCAGAGCAAAATATATATCATTCTGGTTGTTTGAAGAAGAAAAATTTCAAATAATCTGTGAAGCCAGCATTACTTTGATATGAAACTTAATAAAATAAGAAATTATTGGCCAATTTTGTTATGAACATGGATTCAATTTCTAAAAATAATATTAGCAATTATTATCTTTCAACATTTGTAGTGGGGTGGGGTTTAGCTCAGTTGATAGAGTTCTGTTCTGTGCTCTCTGAGGCCCTGAAGAAGGACCAGGCAACCCATTCCTGAAGCAATTACAAAATAATCAGCCTTTGAAAACCCTGTGAATAGCAGAGAAGTACTCACAACAGTGCCAGGCATAGCACAATGTCTGGGAATGTTTTGTTCTGTTATACATAGGTTGGCTATGAGTCGGACGCAACTTGGTGACACCTAACATCAAAAACATTTATAGGCTCTTTTGCAGTATTCATCTTTTCATTACCTAATGTTGATCATTTTTTCACTTTTTACTCATTTTCTTCGTTTGTTTACTAAGTACATATCAATTCTTTCTTTTGGAAGAAACTGCTTTTAGTCTTAATATTTTTCTCTATTGTATGTTTGCTTTCTATTTTGTTATTCTATTTCTTTAGTATTTTCTCCATTCTACTTTATTCAGTCTTGAATTACTGTTCTTTTACTAAATTCTTCAGATGGATACACAATAGACAATTGATTTTCAGGTTTTTGTCCTTGAAATATATGCATAGAAGTTTACCAAATTATCTCAAAAAATGAGTTTAGCTACATAACACAAATTTTACATATTTTCATTTGTCATATTTTAAATTAAAATATTTATTATTTTGTTGATAATTCATCAAAGAATGAGTAACTTAGTTTTAAGTTTTGGTGATTTTCTAGTTAATTTTAGTTACTGATTTCAAACAATTCTATTTTAATTAATACAGAGAAAACACTCTGCATTTCAATTATCTGAAATGTATTGAGATTTGTTTTATGCATATATAGTTGAACATATGAAAATTTGGGTATACTCATGTGTATTATACATTTGAATGCAGTTTTCTCTTACCACTTAAGAGTTTATCAATATTTCTTTTCAAATATTCTGCATTTTTCTTGAAGACTTTGTCTACTTTTTCTGTAATATTCTGGAAATTTTGTATCAAAAATATTTCACTGTGTTCATGGATTCATTTATCTACCAATTCTTTCAATTTTTCCTTTATAAGCTTTGTAACTAGGTTCATATAAATTTAAAATTGTTATATATCCCTGGTGGATTGACCCTTTCATCAGTTTAAGATACATCTCTTACTGTGTATTTCTCTATTTAAAATGTATTCACTCTGATATTACTATAGTTATATTAAGTTTGTTTGGGTTAATGCTTGGATGCTGTATTTTTTGTTTGTTTGATTTTATGGCTTTCTATGTTCTTATATTAAGTTTTTATCTCTTGTAAGGAGTATATAATTGGCAGCAATTGCTCATTCTGATGATCTTTGATTATTAATTGGAGAATTTAATAATTACTATGAATTTAATTATTGATATGTTTGAGCTTAAATCTAACATCTTAATATTTTGTTCTATTTCTCCAAATTGTTCTAGATTTTCTTTTCTCTCATTTCCTATCTTCTGTTGGCTTCATTAACAGCTGGTTTTCTAATGAGCATATTTTTCTTTTCTATTAATTCTTCTGATAAAGTTATTCATTTTTGAAATTTTATTTTATTGTACTTATTCTTTTGATATTTCTTCTATGGATCATTCACTTTCTAAGTCTTGTATAAATTAGCATTCCTTGACAATGCAAACATGTTAGAACACTTTAATTATCTCCATTCTACTTTTAGTGTTATTCTTGTTATGCATTTTGATTAATTGCTGCAATGTATTAATATTATTCATTTCTATCATTAGCTACTTTACTTTATTCAAACTTTTACCACTTACATTGTTATTCATTCCTTTCTGCACTCCCATTCTTCCATCTGAGATGATATTCCCTCTGCTTAGGCAAATCTTTTAGTACTCTTTTTAGTGGGTTTTTTTTTTTTCTGAAATGAAATCTTTTCTATTTTGTCTTTGTAAGACCCAAAGGGAGATGGGTCATCATACCACAGAGACACCTGCATCTCCATGTTCAATGCAGCGCTTTTCACAATAGCAAAGATATGGAATCAACAAAAGTGCCCTTCAACAAAAAAATGGATTAAAAAACTATGGTATATATACATAATGGAATACTATTCAGCAATCAAGAAAAATGAAATAGGGTCATTCGCAGCAAAATGGATGGAATTAGAGAAAATTATTTTAAGTGAACGAACACTAGCTCAGAAAGAGAAACAACACATGTTCTCACTCATATGAGCGAGCTGACTCAAAATTACAAGAAGGAAAAATCCTACTCAAAGGTCAGATCATAATAAAAGCGGGGGAGGGAAGATAAGAATGAGGTCAATACAAATGGACTAGAAATCGCATGTAATTGTTCTAACAAGATAAAAACAAAGACCACTACAGGAAAAGTTTTTATCTTAAACAGAAATGGAACCCAAGGACATATAGAAAAATACTACATAGTAAAAGATAGAGAAGACTTGGATGGGAAACTTAGATGGGAAGGGGGAGGGGGGAACATAGGGGAGGGTAAGGGGTAACCTGTATAAATAATGTTTATCAAATTACATATATGAAAATTGTCACAATGAAAAGCATATCAAAATGAATCACATTATGATGTGCATTAAAAATTTCCAATAAAAAAAAGAAAGTTCTCATGTCACTCTCTTCCGGTTTTCATTGTTTTGGTTGAAAAATAAATAATGAATTACAAAATCATTCCTCTGAAAGTAATTTGTCTTTTTTATCTGTTTCTCATATTTTCCCTTCATCATCAGTTTTCATCAATTTTATCATAATGTGCCTGAGTGTATTTTCTTTGTTCTCATTCTGTTTAGGCTTCACAGTGCTTCACACATCTGAATCTGTGGCTTAATGCCTTTCATCAGTTTTAGTTAATTTTTTCACTTTAAATATGTCTTTCTCTAGTCAGTGTGAGTGTCTCATACATAGAATATGTATCAGGTACCTCGTATTCTTCTTTGAGTGTTTTCAATCTTTTATGGACATTTTAGCTGAGTTTTTATTTCAAAATTACTAATTTCCTCTTGTTCACCTCTTTTATAGCCTGTTAATGTAGAAGTTAATCACCTCCATGCAATCAGAGATTGAGTTGTTTTATGACTGGTTTTAAGCCTAGTCTTCAAATGTGCTATTATTCATAGCGTATACTCTTTCAGGAGTCTTAACTAAATGTCTAGAAAGTTTATTATGGTCTTTCCACTTGCTAGGTCTTGAACTCCAATTTTAAATCTCCAAACAGCATTAAAATTCTGCATCTTTTAGCATCTGTCTTCTTTTAGCTTCTGAGGCTTTCCACCCACAATGCATATGCATTAACTAATGATTCAAAGGAAAAAGCTGCCGAGAATAGCATACTTAGCAAGTTTTCCTTCTCTCTGGAATCTGGGGTCTCCAAGTTTCATTGCCTTGATAGCTTTCTGGTATGCTCAAATAGTTTTAAATTTTTGTCTGGCTTTTATTTTTGCTCTCAGTGGGAGGGCGGTCAGCTGCAATCTATTTCATTCTAGCTAGAAGTATAAAGTTCTATATATTTTTATAAGCTTATGCTAATAAAAAGTTCTCCAGGAAGATTTTTTCTTATTACCTGATCAGAAACAATCATTCTTTCAACTAAATTCCTACAAATGTAGAGGTTAATAGCACAGAATGTGGAATTATTAAAATCAATTTTCATCATGTCTTTGGGCATGTTACTAAATTACTTTCACCTCATTTTTCTCATTTATAAAGTAGAAAAAATATTTGTACTTATGTCACAGCTTTATTGTAAATATTAAATGAGTTGTTATAAATATTCAATGAGATAATAAGCATTTCATAGCATTAGAAGTTATTGGTGATATTATTAATGAGATGATGGTCTCTTTTATTAAATAAGTCTGTTTTTGAGCATGTATATACCTGACTACATTGCATATTTCCTCATAGAATCTTCTCTATTTTTGTTTATTTCCCAGCCTTGAAGTATTCCCTACACAGAACATCTGTTCATTGGATTAATGAATGGTTGAGTGAAAAATTAATTGCATATATACTGATTGTTTAATTTAATGAAATAAAATGGTAATTTCTTTTCAATGGTTTAAGTAGGGAGATGAAATTTAGCTTCTGTAGATGAGAATTGGATCTGAGATTCTCCTTTCCATGTGAAAATTTTTTTAAAACCTTGCATGCAGAAATTGGACATTTTTCATTTCTTTATCCTAGCACTTAATTCAGTTCTGGTTAATAGATACTAAATTAGTGTTTATTGAATGAATATAGAAATGATTGTACTCACTATCTTATGCTATTTATTACCACTGATTTTCTAAAGTTGTGCTCAGACAAGTACTTGTTTATCTAGATTTTAATTTATCAACTCTCCAAAATTATTAATAAAATTGTTCTATTTTTCTTTGAATAGCCAACTTTAGTTCTCTTTTTCAGTGAACTATATTTTCCACTGTCTCTATTCTTAAACCTCTTATAAATTATATATGCTTTCAGTCATACCCCTGTGGCCTCTAATCCCGTCAGATCTTGGAATCTAAGCAGGACTGGACCTGAGTAGTAGTTGGATGGGAGACCGCCTGAGAATACCAAGTGCTGTAGACTTGGGAGAAGGACCCTGCAGCCCACTCCTAAAAAACAATCAGCCATTGAAAACCCTATGAATAGCAGAGAAGCATGACAATAGTGTTTCATCTGTCATACATAGGGTCACTATGAGTTGAATGCCAACTCAACAGCACCTAACAACAACAACATAAATGATATGCTTCAATCAGATTTATTTCTGCTGTACTAAACACTAATGATATAAGTGTGGCTCAGGTATTCATAAACCAGCAGATCAATAAATTTGAACACATTTTCACATGTTATAGAAAACAATGAGTGATTTTTTGAACATTTTTCTTTTAGGGTAAAACTAGCCTTTAAAATTTTTGATACTAATCTTTATTTTCCATAATATTTGTCATAGCCTTACAGATTTTATTTTCTGTAAACTGCCTGTTGGAATGTTCTTCTCTAACAAGATTTCTGTGTTCCACATTGCTGGAGTTATTGGGTCTAAAATAGAGATCAGATAATTTATTTGCAAAGGATCAGGCAATACGTATCTTAGGTATTATGAGCCACAGACATCTCTCTTTTCTCCTAATCCTTCTCTTCCTGTTCCTCCTTCTCCTCCTTCTCCTCCTCTTCTTCTTCTTCTCCTTCTTCTTTGTCCATCTTCCCCTTTTCTTCCTCTTCCTCTTCCTGCTTCTTCATTCTTAATTATTATTGTTTTTAATTGAAAATGTAATTGTATTACATTTATGGTGTAAAATTGATATTTTCACATACATATACAGTATAGAGAGATCAAATCAAGCTAATTAACATATCATATCGCTTGACATTTTTATCATGATACATTTAAAACATACTCTCAGTTATTTTAAAATATGCACTACATTATTATTAACTATAGTCACACTGTTGTGCAATAGATCTCAAGATTTTTTTTGTTTTTTTTGTTTGTTTGTTTGTTTGTCTACCTGGACATTTGTACTCTGACTTTGTTGTTGTTAGATGCCCTCAAACTGGGTCCAACTCATAGTGACCCTATTGTACAGCAGATGAAACACTCCCCAACACTGTGCCATGCCCTGTTCTGTGTCAATGTGTCTCTGCTATTCATAGGGTTTTCAATGGCTGATTGTTTCAAGATTGGTTGGGGAAGAAGCTACCAGATTCTTTTCTCATTTTTAGGGTTCTAGGGGTCAAACCCTAGGGCCTCAGAGCACACAGAGCAGCACTCTACCAACTGACCTAAACCCTAGCCCATACTGTGACTAGTGATTGATCCCTTATTTCCTCACTTTTTCCCCCACTCAGCTTTTTTTTATTATTGGAAATTTCTAATGTACACCTTAATGTGATTCATTCTGACATGATTTTCATTGTGACATTTCCATGTATGCATTCTGATGTACATTATTCATATAGGTTCCCCATCTATGGCCATACCACCCTGAACATGCCCGATCTTGTCTGATCTCAGAAGCTAAGCAGGGTCGGGCCTGGTTAGTACTTGGATGGGAGACCCCACTCAGCCTTTAATAGTCATCATTCTGCTCTATACTTTTATGAATTCAACTGTTTGTAGATTCCATATATGAGGTCATATAATACTTGCTTTTCTCTGCCTAGCTTATTTCACTTAGCATAATGTCCTCCATATCAGTGGTCCCTGAGCTTTCTGGCACCAGGGACTGGCTTCATGAAAGACAATTTTCCACAGACTGAAGGCAGAGCTCCCACTGTAATGCAAGCAATGGAAGTAGCTATAAATGCAGATGAAGTTTACTTACTTGTGCTGCTCACCTCCTGCTGTGAGGCATGATTCCTAACAGTCCTATTGGTCCTTTACCCAGGGACTGGGGACCCCAGCTTTAGATTATTCCCTGTTGTCCCAAATTATACAATATTTTCTATAATATATATGTATGCTAATTATAATTGGTTTAGAAATAATGAATGACTATATTTGTTAGGTTTCAGAGTTATGTGTAATAGACTCTCAAAACAGCAGTAGTTCAAATAAGGTAGGAATTTATTTATCTCTCACATAAAGTCTTGATTTAAATAGTTCATGACTGGTATGACAGCTATGTCATCATCTAAGGCGCAGGCAACATCTCTTCTTATGCTTTTTTTATCTCTGAGATATGTCATCAATCTCATGGTCCAAAATATGTTTTTAGCACACAAAGGGCAGAAAGAAAGCCATTTCACTTTGATTAAGAAGAAATTCCAGAAGCTACACAAATTACTATCTCTCACATCCCATTGGCACAAATTTAATCTCAAGGCTATAATTATCTAGAGAGTGGGCTGAGAAATAAATTTTTCCAATAGACATAAAGACCACAAGTGACAGAGAACACATAACAAGAAGCAAAAAAATTAACTTTCCTTGTTTTGACCAGCAAGTTTTAAGACCATTTAGAGACATTTAAGACTGATAGAATTATTTAAAATTAGTGAACAATGGAGGTACTTTTGTCACAGTAAGTAGAATAAATATCATTCCATTAAAAGCTACTGGGATCACTTTTCCCAGTAGCTTTTAATATTTTCCAACATTTTCCCACACAGAAACACAATTTTGAAGAATTATCCTTCAAAAGAGTTAAATTACATTACATGGGTATATCACTGAAAGATATACTGAAGAAGGTAGGACCATTTCACATAACCTGCCTCACCCGTCCCCCCTGCCCAAACAACATAATAATACTTTCCATATGGGGGAAAGTAGTGAAGTTAGCAGCCACCTTTGCCACCAAACAGTACCAGGCCCCTACAGTGAAATCTGTCACTAGGCTGAGCCACCAGTCTCTAGATCAGCACCCATATAACAAAGTTTCAGATTCCCCCAACTCCAGGCCAGTCTCTGCAACCTCAAGCTAAAGACTAACTCACACTTCCAACTCAGATTCCAAGACCAATCCCATCAACCCAAAATCCAGACTGATTCCTGTGGGCCTGGATGCCAAGCTAGCACACACACCAACCCAGGTACCAAGCCGGTCTGCCTGAGGGCTCCACAGAGAAGCCCACAAGGGCTGTGAGCCTGCCAAAATCTGGGGTCTGACTAGCTGGTAAAAGACTTTCACTATAACACCAACCCATAAGACAACAAACTCTCTGACAAAGAATTTAAAAGAAAATATCTTTAAAATAATGAGCTTTTAACAGTAGACTTGATAAAGTAGAAGAAAAGAATTGATGAGAAAGAATATACATCATTTGATGAGCAAGAACATAGATCATTTGAAATTACTCAATCAGATGAACAGTAAAAAAAAAAAAAGATGTAAAAAGAATAAAGAAAGTCAATGGTGTACATGTCTGCAGCCATAGCACCCTAGCATCCAATCCTGCCTGATCTCAGAAGCTAAGTAGGGTCATACCCTAAGCTGAGTAGGGTATGACCCTACTTAGCTTAGCTTAGTCCTTGGATGAGAGACCACCTGGGAATACCAGGTCTTGCAGACTAGGAAGAAGGATTTAGCAATCCACTTCCAAAACAATCTGCCATTGAAAACCCTATGAATAGCTGAGAAGCACTGACAACATTACAGGATATGGCACAGTGCCGAGGAATGTTTTGTTCTGTTGTACATAGGGTCACTGTGTGTTGGACCCCACTCAACATCACCTAACAACAACAATATGAGGTTTGTAGGGCTGGGATTCAGCTCAGTTGGTAGAGTGCTGCACTGCACTTTCTGAGGACCCACTTTCCATCCCCAGCACCTCAAAACTGGGAGAAGAATGTGGCAATCCATTCCCCAAACAGTCAGCCAGTGAAAATTCTATGAGGGTCAGGACATACTCGAGGGCACCTAACAACAATAATGGATTTTGTGGAACATTATCAACTGAGTCAATATATAAATAATGGAAGCCCTAGAAAGAAAAAAGAAGAAAAAGTACAGAAAAAAAATTCATTAGAGAAATAATTATAGAAAGCCTACCAAATCTGGAAAGGAAATGAACATACATATCTATTAACTCCAATAGCTCCAAATAATAAGTAGAAAAAGATTTTTTCTGAGACATACTATAAGTAAATTATCAAAACTCAATGACAAAGGACAATGACAAAGGCAAAGTAAAGCAGTGAGAATAAAGCAATTCATCACATGTAAGGGAATCCCCAAAATACTATCAGTGAGTTTCTCAGCAGAAATCTTACAAGCCAGGAGAGAGAGAGATACTATAAAGTGCCGATAGGAAAAACTGACAACCAAGAGTACTAAGCCTTGCAATGCTATCCTTCAGAGATAAAGTCTTTCCAAGGCAAACAAAAATGTTCATCACCACCAGACCTCCCTAAAAGAAATGTCAAAATAGAGTTCTTTAAATTGAAATAAAAACTAAAAACGTGAAAACATATGAAAGTAAAAAACTCATTGTATATGTAAGAATAAAGTAAAATTTTAAATAAGCTAATACTGTACTGCCTGCAGCTGTAGCCCTGTGGCATCCGATCCTGTCAGATCTGGGAAGCTAAGCAGGGTCAGGCCTGCTTAGTACCTGGATGGGAGAGTGCCTGGGAACACCAGAAGCTGTAGGCTTGGGAGAAGGACCTGGCAACCCCCTCCCAAAAATCAATCTGCCATTGAAAACCCTATGAACAGTGGAGAAGCACTGACAATAGTGTTTCCCCTGTTGTACAGAGGGTTGCTATGAGTCGGATACCGACTTGACGGCACCTAACAACAACAACAACAACAATACTGTACTGGTAGATAAATGCCCTTTACCCTAGTATAAAAAGTAAAAAAGACAAATGTATCAAAAATAGCTGTAAGTACAATAATTCATTAATGGATACACAATAAATAGAAGATATAAATTGTGACATTAGTAACATAAAAGGTAGTGAGAGAGGACATTAAAGCAGAATTTTATATACTGACATTGAAAATAAATTGTTATTACCTAAAAATAGACTACTAAGTCTAATTGTTGTTTTAGGTAAAGATAAGGCTCATGGACACCACAAAGACAAAACCTGTAGCAGATACCCCAGTAAAATGAGAGAGGGATCACAGCATATGACTACAAAAAAAAAAAAAATCAAATCATAAGGAAAAGAACAAGAGAAGAAAAAAAAAGGAATGGGTAAACAATCTGAAATCAATTAACAAACATCAGTAGTAACTTGTCAACAATAATCTTGGATATAAATGGATTAACTAGTCCTATCAAAAGACATAGAGTGACTGAATAGATAATAAAAATATTTAACTATGTTTTGTCTACAAAAGACTCACTTTCACTTTAGGGACACATAAACTGAAAAAGAATAGATGGAAAAAGATATTCCATGAAAATGGAAACGAAAAGAGGAAGGATAATTATACTTACATCAGACAAAATAGAATTTAAGTAAAAATAGTCACAAGAGATAAAGAAAGTCATTGTGTAATGACAAAGAAGTCAATTCATCAAAAGGATATAATAATTGGAAATATTATATACCACCATAAGAGTGCATAGACTGATAAATCAAATATTAACAGAACTGAATGGAGAAATAGAGAACAATAAAATACTAAAAGGGGATTTTAATAGCTCAACCTTGGTATAATGGGTAGGCTATCCAGACAGAAAAATCAACAAGGAAACAGTAGACTTGAACAAAACTATAGACAAAATGAACCTAACATACAGAGAACGTCTCATATAATGATAACAGGAAGCTCATTTTTTGAGCACTCAGGGATTATCTTCCAATACAGATCATGTGTTAGTCCACAAAACAAGTTTTAACAAATTTACTAATTTTTAAATCATATGAAGAATTTTTTCTGTCAAAGTGATATGAAGCTAAGAATCAATAATGGAGGGAAAATTCACAAATGTGTGAAATTTAACAATCTGAACAACTAATGGGTCAAAGAAGAAATCAAAAGGAAAATTTAAGCATGTCTAAGAAAAATGAAAATGCAAACACAGCATACCAAATGGTACGAGATCCAGCAAAGCAGGCACAAGAGAGAAGTTTAAACTGGTGAATACGTTCATTAAGAAAAAAGAAATGTCTCCAATATACAACCTAGCTTTTCATTTCAAGAACATAGAAAAAAGAAAAACTGAGTACAATGTTGTCAGAATTAAAGGAATAATAAATTCGCAGCAGAAATAAATGAAGTGGAAACTAGAGTAAATTAACAAGATCAATGAAACTAACAGCTGTTTTTTTGAAAAAGTACAATTGATAAACTTTAGCTAAAACAACTAAGAGAAATGAGACAGGACTCATAAATAATATTATAAATGTAAGAGAAGATATTACCACAGAAATATGAAGGCTCATGAGAGACTATTATGAACAATTACATACTGGTGAATTGGATAACCAAGAAAAAAATGGATAAGTTCCTATGAACATGCATCCTATTAAATCAAATATCAAAAGGGAATCATGAAGAAATAGATCTGGCCAGACCAATAATGAATAAAGGATTGAATCAGTAATTTAAAACTTTCTCACAAAGCAAACGCTATGACCTTCTGGTTTCACTAGTGAATTCTACCAAATATTTATTATTTGTTAATTATCATTATTTTAATTGTATATATTTATGGGATAAAGGATGATAATGATATATGTATATAATATGTAATGTTTAATGAGGATAGTAAGAATTCCCATCTCCTTCAACATTTAAATTTTTTATCAATTCATAACAATGGTACATATTATGAGATACAGTGTGACATTTCAATACAAAATATCTAAGGAAGACTTATGCCAGTCATTCTCAAACTCTTCTTTTAAAAAATAAAGAGAAAGAGACATATGCATACTTATTTTACAAGGCCAGTATTACTTTGCTATCAATGTCTGACAAGATCTCTACAAGATAAGAAAATTGTGGGCTAATATCACCAACGAACACAGATGCAAAATTTCTTGAGAAAATACTAGAAAAAAAAGAATTCAATATAATATTAGAAGTCTCATTTAACACAATAAAGTAGGATTCATCCCTTGAATGCAAGTATAGTTCAATACACAAATCAATAAATGTGGTACACTACATTAATGAAAAGAAGACTGAAAAACGTTTCATTATTTCAATAGATGTAGGAGTGTCATTTGACAAATTCAACAAATTAGAGATAGCAGGAGTACATCTCAAGACAATAAACCTATATATGACAAACCCATAGTTAACATCATAGTCAGTGGTAAAAACCTAAAAGATTTCCTATGCAATCAGAAACAGTACTACAAGAAGTGCTTATTTTTGCTGGCTTTTATTCAACATAGTACTATACTAGAAATCCCAGGCAGAAAAATTAGGTAAAACAATAAACAAACAAACAGAGACAAACAGGAAAAGGATAAGTAAAATTTTCTATGCTTTCTTAAAACACGATCTTATAGAGAGTTTTCTTACAACTCGACCCAAAAAAAAAAAATTAAACAAATGCAGTAAAATTTCAGAAAACAAAATCAACATTGAAAAATTAGTAGCAATTCTATACAGTAATGATAAGCTATCCAAAAAGGAAGCAAGAAGACAAGCCCATTTAGAATAACATCCAATAACTACTTGAGAGTAATTTAACTAAGGGAATGAAATATCTATACACTGAAAACATCATTGCTGCTGTGAGATAGATATTAACTCAAAGCAGAGAATATGAGAAAGAGGTCTATCTATGTTTTATTGACTATGCAAAGGCATTTGACTCTGTGGGTCATAACAAATTATGGATAACACTGCAAAGAATGGGAATACCAGAGCACCTAATTGTACTCGTGAGGAATGTGTACATGGACCAGGCAGTCATTCGAACAGAACAAGAAAACATTGCTTGGTTTAAAGTTGAGAAAGATGTGTGTCAGGGCTGTATGCTTTTACCATGTCTCTTCAATTTCTATGCTGAGCAAATAATCAGAGAAGTTGGACTTTATGAAGAAGAATGTGACATCAGGATTGGAGGAAGACTCATTAACAACCTGCATTATGCAGATGACACAACTCTGCTTGCTGAAAGTGAAGAGGATTTGAAACATTTACTAATGAAGATCAAAGAATATAACCTTCAGTATGGATTGCAACTAAATATCAACGAAACCAAAATCCTTACAATTGGGTCAGTATGCAACTTCACAATAAATGGAGAAAAGATTGAGATTGTCCATGGTTCTACAATCATGGTTCTACAATCTTTACTTGGTTCTACAATCAACACCCGTGGAAGCAGCAGTCAAGAAACCAAAAGACACATTGCTTAGGGAAAAGCTGTGGCAAAAGATCTCCTTAGAGTATTGAAAAGTAAAGATGTCACATGGAAGACAAAGGTGCACCTGACTCATGCCATGGTATTTTCAGTTGCATCATATCGTTGTGAAAGCTGGACACTGAACAAGGGAGACAGACAAAGAATTGACGCTTTTGAATTGTGGTGCTGGAGATGAATATTGAATATACCATGGACTGTCAAAAGAATCAACAGAGCCGGGCGCGGTGGCACATGCCTGTAATCCCAGTGCCTTGGGAGGCAGAGGCAGGAGGATCGCAAGTTTGAGACCAGAGGCAGTCTGTGTAATTTAGCAAGACCCTGTCTCAAAAAGTAAAAAAATGGGCTGGGGATGCAGCTTAGTGGTCCAGCACTTGCAGAGCATGCAAGTGCAAGGCCCTGGGTTCCACCCCCAGTACCGCAAAAAAA